>REGM01000076.1:477382-545017 GCA_004194415.1 Aurelia aurita | reverse complement strand
TAGTGTTGTATGGTAGCTTATTCGTAATTAGGTAATTCGTAATTGTCAATTTTTTACATTGAATTTATATGAAAAAAAAAAAAAAAAAACAAGCTAACCTGAATTCATCAAAAGAAATTTGAAGCTGTTTTCATGGCCAGTCAGACACGGTTCGCAAAGAAACAGAAACAATACTTGCAACAGACTGATAAACCTAAACGCAGGATAAGACTAGCAGGCTTCCCTTAAAATTACTATGCGGCCTGAATAAATCTACAAAGAGAATAACCAACCAGACGAAATCTGCAGCCACCTTCATGAATTTCTTTCTTATCGCAAGCGAAGCGCTGTTGTTTATTCGTTTCTTTATTGCGAGGAGTCCAATCCGAAGAGAGAGCTAATCCTGCCGTAGTTTTTTGCAAGAATCTAATAGCAAATTTTCAATAAACCGTCTGAAAAATAAGTAAACGACGCATTATCTTCTAGTCGGCAAAACCTCTGCTAAGACTGCACTTGCCTCCTTTTCCCTCGACTACAGATAGGCCCAATTTCTTTACCCAAATTCTTGATTTAAAAGATACTGCATCTTCTAGAAACAGCCTTAGGCCCAGCATACATGGAGCGGGCATGCCCGGTTAAGCAGGCTGGCTCGTCTAACGGGGCTTAAATGATCTGAAAGATTCCATGTAAAATACGCAAGTATATATGACGCCATAATATCAAAATCCGTTCATAGAGCGCATGTGTTGCAAATTTCTTAGCGCACTTTGCCGGGCCAGCCCTTCTTGAATCGACTACATGTGAAGAGCGTGCAACTTTCAGCCCGTTCTGCCGGGCTAGCCCGGTAGGCGACAGACGAGATCTCGGCTAGCCGGGTCAGCCCGCTTGCTATGTGATCGAAAGTCCCTGAAACATTGTAAATGCTATTGATCGTATTGACCCAGGTTCCTCTGGTGACAACCTTCATCTCGGTACAACTGGTCTTGTTATGCGCTACCTATTTTATAATAGAAAATGAATTTTCCATCCATTATATGCTGCCGTTTACTTAATAGCCGCCAATGGCCTTCATAAAGTTATTATCAAATGATGAATATAAACTTTATACGAAATAAAATTTTGGCCAAAATAGGATGTTTTTATCAAATACAAGCTTTATAGAGATAAATGACATAATTTTTACCGCCTGGATAAAATTTTATTATCTCTTAAATTAATTTGGTTCCTATCACAATCGCACAGAATGACTTTTTCAAAATTATGCACTTAGGAAATCAAATTGTGGTGGCGTTTCAACAAGTTTTATATCTTTATGGATCACCCGGTATCAATAACTTTTTCTATTTATGATACAAAACATTTGTTGTATATTCAAAATAAAAATTTTACAAAAACGAACTACTTTATTAAAATTCAAGGACAGTACCCTAGGGAGCAGAAGACCATGACTACCCCGTGGCCATTACATAAAGAACATACAACTAAATTACAACTAAATATCCAACTACAAAAAGCTACGCATAAACGATTTTCACTGATAAATACTAGAGACGGTTGGTTTCGCATTGGATGTCGGGCTAACATAGGCGATAATGCTGAACAACAGGACCCCAGCCGAGAGAACAACAACAACAACAACAACAACAACAATACAAAACATTCAAACAGCTTTGAAAGCACAACTTGTGAGGATGCCTCTAGTTGTATTCTTGCTACCAATGATCCTGTGCGCGTCGTCGACTTTTTGGTTATTACGACTTTGAAGATAAAGTCATGGGTGATAAAATAAAACTTTATTTGGAAGAAACACTTCCAATGGCCTGACAACTACCGGGTGTCTAAAAAAAGTACCCCTCTTTTGATTGGAAAAAGGAACGAAACGATAAAATGTCGGAACTTTTCGACTGTGCAACTAAATTTTTTAATCTTCACCTTAAATGCACGTACCTTGCATTTATAAATCGTCCATCAAACACCGGAGATACGAGCTTGCAAAGTCAAAATTTAAAGTGCACCTGAAACCAGAGGTTCTGAAAAAGGGTCTAACCATGCTTTGATTTCATGGGCATTTTCCAAAGGAATTTTCAACTTTTTATTTTTACGTTTTACTTTTGAGAAGAATTCTACTTCGATGTGTTTCATATTTTCTTGAAATCACTTTCCTTTGAGGAAACAATTGTTCCTTACATTCCACTGAAAAGTTATTTATATCAAAGAGAGGGAAAAGGAACAAATGCACGCTTATTTTGGAGATGTGGCACGAGTTTAATATTCTCACAACATTTTTCTTCTTTTCATTTAATTAATGTCGTGGCTAAGCGTCTATAATTCTTTTCCAAAGCAAAAACTAAAAATAAAATTTAAAATTCCTTTGGAAAATGCCCATGATATCAAATCATGGTTAGGCCCTTCCTCAAAACCTCTGGTTTCAGTCGCACTCTAAATTTTGACTTTGGGAGCTCGTATCTCCGGTGTTTGATGGACGTTTTATAAATGCAAGGTACGTGCATTTAAATTGAAGATTAACAAATTTAGCTGTGCAGTCGGCAAGTCCCGATATCTTATCGTTTTGTTCCTTTTTCCAGTCAAAAGGGCGTACTTTTTTTACACCTGGTATTGGAAAAATTTCCTGGCAGCAGTCCTCCAGTGCTCTTTCTCGACCTCTGGAGTTAAACAAACCTTATGAAAACTTACCACGTAAACAATGACGAATAAGCGAGCCACTGGATATCTTCGCAGGAATACTCCAAGTCGAATGCTGTAAGAAAATAAACTCGAATAATCATATACCAGGAAACTGAGTATGAACTATTGCACAGCTAAAAAGTAGACTAAAATATCACTGTAGGCTTGCATTAAACTAGCATCAAAAAGGAACTGTGACAGGGCAGAATTTGAATCTTTCGAAATATTTTACTTATGTCCCAGAAAGGGGAATTGTTGTTCTTTGGGATTCTTAGCAATTAATTGTAACAGCTAAATGTCGATGTCTGCATGACGTTGAAAATGAAGTCACGGTTCCCGTCAAATTTGAAATTTCGATATCACAGAGTTAAGGTGAGGCCACATTAACAGTCACTAGAGTCGCTGGGGTCGCTGGAGTCGTTGGGAACGAAAGACTCAAAAGAACCAAAAGACTGGATGCGAAAATAAACTCCTCAACGACCCTGACGACCCCAACGACTGAGCCTTTGGGATAGAACCAGTTTCTATCCCAACGACCCAAACGACCGACTGTTAGTTTTGCTGTTCACAGTTAATGTTTTTAGTCTTTGAGTCGCTCTTTCCCAACGACTCTAACGACCCCAGCGACTTCAACGATCTAATGTGAAGCAGGCTTTAAGGTGGGGCCACAATGATGTAAAAATTGTAATAATTTGAATGTACGAATAGCATCGAAAAGCAGGCTTGATATCGAGAAACTCGTGACTGAACTGATGTCGATATCTGTTTAATTAACAAGTCAATTGACAAATCAGATGAATTAATTTGTAAATGCTAAGAAGCTATAAGAATTTCCTCTCCTGTCTAAACCTTCCTGGTAAATGCATCACTTGTGAATCTAGTTTTTGGAAGTGATTTCCCAAAAAACGAACTTTCAGGATTTAATTACATTTTGACAACAACGACTGAAAAAGGAATGATAACATTTAAAGTGAGGTTCAGAAGAAGGAACATGATAAAAATTGCTTTCAACATTTCTAATCAAATTATGACATTTCCAGTAGTAACCAGATAAATTAAGACATTTCTATAGTTATACTAGACTGATTACATGAGTCTCCGTTTTCCGCATTGAATTGGATGATATTATGGCTTCAAACTGAGAGAAAATAAAACATCCAGAGAGAAAATAAAGCATCAGATTAAAAGCATTGAACGAATACAAGGAATCACGTCGTAAGTCTATAGTTATACATGGAAATCCAGGTTGGCTGTTTTTAAATAATAAAGAGATCACAAAAGGTCACGGTAGGATTATAGCAAAGTTGTTAAAATTCCTTTCAGGCCATCTGAAGATGCAATAGTCACTTGAACCATATTTTTGAAGATTGGAAGCCTAATGCTTCCTAATTTCTTAATTTACTGGACTTTCTTACAAAGAAAATCTTTTCATAGATCTTAGTTAATTTTCATCATTTTAGTTGAACCGCAATAATACTCTAAATTATCAGACTCCAACAATATGGAACATATTTTAGGGGAAAGGTTAGGGGCAAATTTATTTTCAGGAAAAGGGCAACAACAGGTGTGTCGTTATTAAAGAGCAAAAAAATGGAACTTGGGACGTTTTGGGAGGGAAGACAACCCCCCTCACAAACAATAGCTGGACAACTTGGCTTCATGAAACTTTATTAAACTTTTTAAATATCAAAGTAAATGAACGGAGTAAAGTGAAGTAAATCTATAAATAGGACAAAGGAAACGCCCACGCACGCTATTGTTTCTCTAGCTAAATAACATCCACGAACGTGCCGAAATCATCAAATACAATACGATAATTTTAGATTTGCAATGCGTAGCTTTTAACTCTGTTTATTCCCTTTAAGTAGCAAGAAAAACGTATCACAAATAAAACTAGGATAAAACTCTATAAAGAATAGATGAACGATTTACCCCAACGAGGCAAACTTTGCTATAAAGGGTGAGACAAAAATGTTATACCACGTGACACGTGAGTGAGAGAAAAAATTGGAACGTAGTGACCAATTTCAGCCAGGAAAAATTCTAAAATTAATTGAACATGTCGGCTGTTCAATACACGTATTTTTTTGTAAGAAACCGCTTATAAGAAACTCAACTCTCAGATCGCCAAAAATATAAGAAATTCCAGTACTGGGAAAATATAACTTAAGAAACTATTTGTTTTAATACTCAGCATATTATCACTTAATTTTTATTTGTTTCCTGTATCATATTACTCAGAAGGTACTTGAGTAATGTCTAAACATTAGAAAGGCTTAAAAAACTTTGTTGTGGACATGAAGATTAATATGGAAATCGTAAGAAACTCATAAGAAACTCTAAGTACTCAAAATCTGATAATTTTAAGAAATTTTCAGTACTGGATTAAATTCTTAGTTTCTTATAAATAAAAAAAATACGTGTAAGACATCAACATACGTTATTTCTTTGATATTTAGCTAACGAAAGCCTTTCAAATGGCGTGCGTTTTGCTTACTCACCGCTGCTGAGAAATTAATTCCACCTACGAAAACTGACATGGAAAAATAGGAGGAAAACAGAACAAAACTCAATCATAAATAATCATATTACTATAAATAATAAATCAAAAAGATTCATATCTTTTAAAAAACTATTTCCTTTTCCTTCCTTTGAGTAGGAGTGAATTTGAGAAAACTTCCAGAAATTTGTTATTTCCAGCAAAAGAAAGCCAGCCTTTCGACGACTTTCTACTCTCGCAAAAAGTCCCACGTAAAAAAATCACAATGAAAGAAAATAAAAAACAGCTGCCAGTGACCAGTGACCTGAACATTATCAAAGCGGTAGGAAGGAACGCAACATTGGAAAACAGCATTTGCCCTTTTGAGGAGGAGCGAATTTTTAAAACTTCCTGAAAATCCTTCTTGTTCAAAGGGGCTGGGTCAGCAACAACTCATTTGATTTTGCTAATACTTTTGTAGCAAAATGTCGTATCAATTTTTAATCTGTTTCGTTTCGTTATTGATGACACAACTTTTTTCGTGGTCTTATGCTCTCCTCAAGCGCATGCATTTATTAACGTATCTTTATTTCTAGTTACTAATTTTATCTATAGTCCAGGGCCCGGTTGTTCAAACTACGACTGGCGCTCATCTCGGATTAAATGCATAATTCTGTAGACAGATACACAGCCGTAATCCTAATGTGGGTGTATCCCATTGATTAGAAGAGGAACGGGTGCGTAATCCGGTGTGAGTCTAATTCAAGTTTGAACAACCGAGAGCACAGATCATGAATTAATTATACTTGACAATTTGGCTGTCCACTTCTAGAGTTATAAGATATTTCTTTAACATTCTTACACCGAAAACAACTTAAATCGAAAGAAAATCATCGCTTAAATTTGTTAACGACTAAAATTGATGTGAAAAGAGAAAGCATTACGATATGACTTTTGAATTTAGAAATGGCGATGAAAGCGAAGGATCTTTGTATCAGGAAAAAATAGTGAATTTGTGCAAGCATCGAACAATACTCGTGCAACAGATTTTTAATAAATCGATTTCCAAATTCCCAAGTCGTCTCAAGAAGATTGCTCTTTTTCCTGTCAAGTTTAGTCTTTAAAAAATTTGATCGTTGTTTTTCGATTGACGTACGACGCTTTTAGGCTCAGAGATTTCAAGGGATCGCTTACAACTCAAGAAGGAGCGGGCCATTTTGACTATAGATTGAGTCATAATTATTCAAAACTGGCCTAGTAAATAACTTATTGTGGCCCGTCAAAAATGGAACAACTGTTTTGGCGCTACCAAAAAGACAATTTTTTAATCACACATTCAGATGATTTTGTCAGTGGGAAGATTGTGCAACTGACTGTTAACGTATCGAAGCCTGTTAATATAATGTGCAACTGACCTGAATTTGTCTATTCCATTTACTGTCTCTTTCCATCTTCGTGATTTCGTTACAGGCATGATGGATGCTAGACTGCTTGAACTCACTACAAGAAAATATAAAGATACTGAGTGTGAGAAGCCATGCTTTACAACTTCCACAGTGAGGTATCATTTTTCGGTGAACCAGTTAACTATGTTGAAGATAAAAAATTTAGCTTAAAAGATGTTTTAATTATACCTGTTGTCCCAAAAAATATGGTTCACAATTGCTGAAATATCCATTACCACCCTTTCAATATCTCAATTTGCATCTTGACACATCCTTCTTTACTTCAGCCTGCGAAAATCTCTGAGTAACAAGCCCCAAAAGATAAGCTAATAAAATCTTTAAAAAAATGTGGATAGTTGCCAAACTTGCTTCATACGAGCATACAAGAGAAATTTAGCAAGGAATGGTCCCCAGAATCGCCTGTTTAGACCAAAATCAACGACATTTCTTTGCATTTAAAAGAACTCTGAAACAAGAAAAAACTGTCGCAATTTGAAAGCATGGCATTTAAGAAAACTTTCTTCCTCTATTAAAAGCATTTAGACCTGCTCTTTAGACCTTTCTAAAATCTGACCATTCAGAGTTGAGAACTCGTCGACAGTTTAGCCTATGGTTAATAACAAGGTGTCCAGCCTGAGTTAAATTTTGAGCAATTGGAATAGGTCCTTCCATTCTCTTCCTTCCACCCCAGCAATAACAAACTGCCACAACAACTTTTTGAGACACCCAGTAGCTCAAAAAAATAGACCTTTGTTCTCTGATCAAGAAACTGGATATCACAATTTCATAATTCTATTTTAGGGCTTTTTTGGAAACAATGGAAATCCAGGCTTCAAAATCCATCATTTACACAAAAAAGGATTTTTAACTTGCCTAGATTTAAACAATGGTACCAGATAAACTCTACAATCTTCAATATCTATAATACGATATAGTCACAGATATATTGGGGAACTCCTCCGCATTAGCCGTATAAGCAAATTATGTTATCAAAAGTATGGAATTAATACACAAACTTAACAGGGGAATTATTGGATATTGACAATATACCTTCCGACCCGGTGTATTAATCTTAAAGCAATCATTTTATCGAGATTTCCAGGTCATAGTCTTAAAAGCTACCTTATCTTAACTGGTTTAATTATAGTTATACCTAGTTGCCGCCAAAGCGTAACCCCTTTAAAAAGAAGAAACACAACTTTGTACTTATCTCTGAGAAAATTGCCGCTAAAATGAAACCTTTTCTAAGGCAAAGAAATCTGAATTTGTAATTATTTCTAAGACAAAGCTGCCGCGCAATTGAAATCTTCCTTACAGGCGAAAAAATGTGACTTTCTATTTATTGAATTTCCTAACAAGTCCTTTAAATAGTTTTTATTAATTTAAAATTACGGTGTTTATTTCGTTGTAATAAATAGTAATTACTAGTAGTACGAGATTAACAATAATGTTGTTTGTGTAAGAAGCTGAACAAGAAAGCAATTTTAAGGTTCTATGTAATGACTCTCATCTGATTTGTGATGATACTTTAGAGCAAGCCAGCCTAGAGATTACCCTCTCCCTGCCTGGGAACAAAAGCCTAGATCCCAAAGGAACTCTTAAACGTGCCTAGATAAAACAAAAGATTTGCCACCGCGTCGAAGCTAAGTTCCTGGGGCCCAGGAGTTTGTCTAATTTTGTTTTACCGGGTGTCCAAAAAACGTACCCACCTTTTGTAAAATCACCGAAATTAAATTATTATACCTATTAATTTATGTCGCGAATATTTTGTCTAGCATTGACTTTGAAGAAGTTTAATTACCTGACGCCTTAAATAAACGACATATCTTATAATATATAATATATGTTATCTTTCAATTTAATGAAATACTAAAAATATGATCCTACAAGATTGCAGCCGATTAATTATTTTGTTTATATTAAACGTCCAACTTGGTTGGAAAATTTAGAAAGAAATGCACACTATCATAGGAGACTTGAATGATAAAAGAAACATCGAAACAGGGGCTCTTAGGCAAAAATTACGTCTCTCTTAACGAGTATGATTCAAAGATAGATTTTCCGTCATTTCGTACCTTATGGCAATGAGAAAAAAACTATTCTTGCCTTTAAACATAATTCCATAGTTAACAATCTAGCTCGAGAAGGAAGTCATATCAACGAAGTCTTAAAACTTGTGTTAATTTCATGTAGCGCTAATGTCCTATACCAAGGCAACTTCAAGTTTTGCAGCACCAGCAATACAATTTGCAAAAAAACTTACCATCTTCGCCATCTTCGATATCGTAATGTGGGTGATTGTGTCGCATGTGTGTATTTGATTTTGATAAATTTTGTTGTACGTCACGATATTGTTGCTGCAAAAGAGATGACATTCGGGTTACGAGATAATACCAAAAGATAGCTGCAGAACTTGATACATCTATCCCGTGAGCACAAAAATTCGTAATTTGACGTTCATCGAAACTCGAAAATTCTACGAATGTTTAAATTTTGTTTGTAGGAGATTCCTCAAAGATTTTACCAATTTTAGTCTCAATTAATTTTAGCAAGGTTGATAATCCTAGGCATGATGGCTTTGCACTGGTCATTTTCTTAAATTTTGCGAGCTAACATACGAAAATTTTATAGAATAGACGATTCCGGAAAAGATGGCGTCGAGGGCCATTTGACCAAGATGAATTGCGGTTGATGATCGAATTTCTATAGAATCATTGTTGATTCCATTATACAACGCAATGCATCTTGGTCAAATGCCCCCCCCCCCCCGACGCCATCTTTTCCGGAATCGTCTATTGCGAAAACTCCCTCATTTTGTCTGCGCGCATTTTTAACATTGATGATTGTGTCCAAAAGAAATCTCGAGAACATTTTCAAGTCAAAAATTACTGTGAAATCGTAAAATTGAGGCCCCTGGGCAAGATTTACGATCTCTCAAATTTACTTATAGCTCAAAATAAGGATTTCGAGGTGGGATTTCAAAATATCTCTAAAAATAATTTGATTTTTCATCTAAATGAACAAAGAGAAATTCTAAAGATTAGCAACAAGACCAAATTTTCTTATTGTTCAAATTCAAAGTTTTGTTCAAGCGGTATAAGGCACCTTCAATCGAAATCAAGGCATCGGCCAGAAAGTNATTTTGTCTGCGCGCATTTTTAACATCGATGATTGTGTCCAAAAGAAATCTCGAGAACATTTTCAAGTCAAAAATTACTGTGAAATCGTAAAATTGAGGCCCCTGGGCAAGATTTACGATCTCTCAAATTTACTTATAGCTCAAAATAAGGATTTCGAGCTGGGATTTCAAAATATCTCTAAAAATAATTTGATTTTTCATCTAAATGAACAAAGAGAAATTCTAAAGATTAGCAACAAGACCAAATTTTCTTATTGTTCAAATTCAAAGTTTTGTTCACGCGGTACAACGCACCTTTAATCGAAATCAAGGCATCGGCCAGAAAGTATGAGTGTCCAAATTTCTGCCAAACGCAGGCAGGAATTTTGAAAATCTTTTCAATGTGAAATCAAAATTTGCCCAAATGTTCTCACAATCCAAGTTTTATCCTCAATAGACCTTTTAGCTATTCTACGAAAGAGTCTGGGTAGAGCGACCTTTTTACACATTTTTATACGAAAGGCTCGACTGAGTGGCTTTACAGCTTCTATCACTTTTGTCCACATTCGAAAATTCTACGAAATAAATAACAATATCGTTCCATTCAGACTCTTTTGCAGAATTGTTAAAAGGTCTATTTTAAGTTCCAACAAAACGATATTTGTGGAGTGAAATATATGAAAAGGACTGGCGTATCTCTTAACAGCAATTCTCTGACTAAACGATTCGCAAAATCTTGATGCACCTGAACCTAAATAGCAATGGAACACTCCAACACTTTTAGGGAAGAAGCTTTCGAAGAAAGAAGTTTTCATGCTTCTTGCATTTTTAAGGAAAATCTCCGAAGTCTATTCCACAAAAAAATGTAGCATAAGTAATTTTAAATATAAGAAGTAACTGGTGTAAATAACATACCTCAAGTCTTTCGAGTTGTAACGATAATGAATTCTTTTCTGTGCTCAACCTCTCGATCAATGTTTGTTTTTGTATTAAATTGTCTGTTAATGCGTGCACTCTGTTCTCGAGTTCTTCTTGCGATGGACTCATGCTAGTTTTCAAAGTTATCTGCGAGAGAAAGAAAACAGACTATGAACGACGTAAACTTCTAGGGGCCCATTAAAACCCTACAGCTTCTTGCAAACTGTAGAGTCTGTTTGATTTTACCAAGCATCCGAAGGTAGTTTCTAGGACCACTGAGAAGCTAAGCTTATTGAAGCAATGCGTTGGTCCTTCCTCCCGATGTGACCACAATTTATGCTTCCTTTGCTTGGAACTGCAAAGAGTTGGCGACTCTCCTCACTCTATGTAGCAGGTTTACGAGAGCGGGGACTCGAACTAGTAACCTTCTGATTGGTAGGCCAGCGCGCTACCACTGAGCCATCCCTGCACTATAAAGGGAACAGATTGACTTTAAAGATGTAAACATTTGACAGTCTTAGGTAGGAAGCCCCTTTAAACTTTTCAAGTCTATAGCAGGAAGGCCAAATTATGCTCGCGGACATGGAAGTTTTGTTTATTTATTCCTGAGATACAGGATATGGTAGGGAAATAGGAAAATAGATGGGGCAGATTACGATACAGCCCAAAAGAACAAGGTCAATGGAGCTGACATGAGAGAAAGTCTGCATTCTCGGAAAGGCAACTTGGAAGTGATCAATCAAACGTGAAAAATTTGCTTCTGAAAAAGATAATCGCTATTACTTTGCTTTTCAGTGAGATCCTCCTTGGTGATTTTCTCTTATATCAACGTAGTGACTGGTGAATTTCTTCATCGTTGTATACTAAAATAAATTTTGCCTTACAAGCTTCTATCCCTTATAAAAGTGAGGGTAAATAGCGATGGTCTTATAGCTACGACGGCCTCGATATGCCTCAATCTAAGGCATGTCGTCATTATATGCTTCAGTACAATCTGCGTTTTCAAGTAAATATTTGTCTTTGGCAGAAATCATGATAGTTTTGCGTTCTTTTAGGTTTGCATGCTTTAGAACACTGTCCTCCTTACAATGTAGATTCTTGTCGGATATTAGATAGAACCACGGGATTTAGGAAACTCTGAATTAAAACTTAGATTTTCGGATGATACATCGGGTATTTTTCTTCTTTTTTATTTCGTTCGTGATATGTCGAGGGAGAAGCGCGTGGCAGAGTGACGTGACCTAGAGCCATTATGCCACTCAAGTGTGGCAAAACCGTTTGAGTGGCATAATGGCTCTAGGTCACGTCACCCTGCCACGCGCTTTTCCCTCGATATATCACGAACGAAATAAAAAGAAAAAAAATACCCGCTGTATCATCCGAAAATCTAATTTTTAATTCAGAGTTTCCTAAATCCCGTGATAGGACATACTGTTTCATCCTATCAACAAACTTTTAAGATAATTTGATTTCTAATTTCCTCAGGTCCGATCTCACATTTTTCACGGCGACCGAGAACCCTCATATTTTGCGGCGACCGAGAACCTCTATCAGTATTTCCTACGCATTTGAGATACGTTTCATATCTAAGATTTGGTTTCTCGAAGAAAATATTATTCACACGCAGCGGTATTTGTTCATGTAGCCACTCGATCCTTACAATTAGAAGATTAAATCTGAGCACCCTCAGTTTTAGATAAATTCCCCTTTCTTCTGCCCACGCAATTTACACTCGTTTTGACTGATAATGTTATCTAAAGTAAACTTTATTAAGAAGGCTTNTTTTTAACATTGATGATTGTGTCCAAAAGAAATCTCGAGAACATTTTCAAGTCAAAAATTACTGTGAAATCGTAAAATTGAGGCCCCTGGGCAAGATTTACGATCTCTCAAATTTACTTATAGCTCAAAATAAGGATTTCGAGGTGGGATTTCAAAATATCTCTAAAAATAATTTGATTTTTCATCTAAATGAACAAAGAGAAATTCTAAAGATTAGCAACAAGACCAAATTTTCTTATTGTTCAAATTCAAAGTTTTGTTCAAGCGGTATAAGGCACCTTCAATCGAAATCAAGGCATCGGCCAGAAAGTATGAGTGTCCAAATTTCTGCCAAACGCAGGCAGGGATTTTGAAAATCTTTTCAATGTGAAATCAAAATTTGCCCAAATGTTCTCACAATCCAAGTTTTATCCTCAATAGACCTTTTAGCTATTCTACGAAAGAGTCTGGATTGAGCGCTCTTTTTATACCTTTTTATACGAAAGGCTCGACCGAGTGGCGTTTTACAGCTTCTATCACTTTTTTCCACATTCGAAAATTCTACAAAAGGAATAACAATATCATACGATTCAGACTCTTTTGTAGAATTGCTAAAAGGTCTATTTTAAGTTTCAACAAAACAATATTTGTGGAGTGAAATATATAAAAAGGACTGCCGTATATCTTAACAGCAATTCTCTGGCTAGATTCTCAAAATCTTGATGCACCTGAACGTAAATAGCAATGGAACACTCCAACACCTTTAGGCATCAAGAAACTTTCACAGAAAGAAATTTTCATGCTTTTCGCATTTTTAAGAAAAATCTCCGAAGTCTATTCCACAAAAAAGTGTAGCATAAGTAATTCTAAATATAAGAAGTAACTGGTGTAAATAACATACCTCAAGTCTTTCGAGTTGTAACGATAATGAATTCTTTTCTGTGCTCAACCTCTCGATCAATGTTTGTTTTTGTATTAAATTGTCTGTTAATGCGTGCACTCTGTTCTCGAGTTCTTCTTGCGATGGACTCATGCTAGTTTTCAAAGTTATCTGCGAGAGAAAGAAAACAGACTATGAACGACGTAAAACTTCTAGGGGCCTATTAAAACCCTACAGCTTCTTGTAAACTGTCGAGTTTGTTTGATTTTACCTACCGGGTGAGTCAGAAAAAACGTGGGGTGTTTGCCAACTTTTATTGATGCAGTTTAATTTGCAAATTCGTTTTTTTTTAAAGTTATTGCATAGAAGAAAAGCTAACTTAGATATGAAAATTTGTTTGGTCAAAATCGGTCTTTTCGTTCCAGAATTACAAGCGATTTTATTAAATGGTTTTTCGCAAGGTTGCTAAAATAGGCCTTCAATTAGATTCATATTCATGCATGCGTAACCTTCTAAACCATGACAAACATACTGTTTCTCAACCAACAAAATGGAAACAAGGCATGCATTGTGTTAGAGCACAAAAGGAAAAACTAATGTTACTTATGTTGTATCCCTTGGGGACTAGTCATTTAAATTGTCATTGTTAGCAAGCTGAAAGTTTTTTTACTTGTGATACTTTTCACCAAAATGGCTATATCACAAAATCGCAAATAAATAAGGAAAGAAATGACCAATTTTAACAAACTAAATTTCTATAACTAATTCAATCTTTTTTCTGCAATATAAAACTTTAACACACCCGATTTGACTTGTTTTCCACCAAAATATGGCTTGCTAAACGCCCCACGTTTTTTCTGACACACCCCATGTTTTGACTGAAACACCCGGTAGCATCCGAAGGTAGCTTTTAGGAACACCGAGGAGCAAAGATTGCCGAAGCAATCCTTCCTCTCGATGTAACCACACCTCGTGATCCCTTTAGCCTGGAATTGCAAGAGTTGGCGACTCTCCCTCACTCTAGTCGATACAATCTGCGTTTTCAAGTAAATATTTGTCTTTGGCAGAAATCATGATAGTTTTGCGTTCTTTTAGGTTTGCAAGCTCTAGAACACTGTCCTCCTCGCAATGTAGATTCTTGTCAGATACCAGATAGGACCATGGGCTTAGCAGAGTGACGTGACCTAGAGCCATTATGCCACTCAGGTGTGGCAAAACCGTTGAGTGGCACAATGGCTCTAGGTCGTGTCACTCTGCCACGCGCTTCTCCTTCGATGTATCACGAACGAAATAAAAAAGAAGAAAAATACCCGATGTATCATCCGAAAATCTAATTTTTGATTCAGAGTTTCCTAAAGCCCGTGATAGGACATACTGTTTCATCCTATCAACAAACTTTTAAGATAATTTGATTTCTAATTTCCTCAGGTCCGATCTCACATTTTTCACGGCGACCAAGAACCCACATATTTTGCGGCGACCGAGAACCTCTATCAGTATTTCCTACGCATATGAGATACGTTTCATATCTAAGATTTGGTTTCTCGAAGAAATTATTATTCACACGCAGCGGTATTTGTTCATGTAGCCACTCGATCCTTACAATTAGAAGATTAAATCTGAGCACCCTCAGTTTTAGATAAATTCCCCTTTCTTCTGCCCACGCAATTTACACTCTTTTTGACTGATAATGTTATCTAAAGTAAACTTTATTAAGAAGGCTTCAAGCAAATCAGCCGTCTTGTATTGCGAACATTTTCAGTTGAGTTTGCAAATGTAAACATGCAGTTGGTGATCCAACATATTTTTGCTCTTTGAACAATTGTCAAAATCTGATTCTGCAATTCATCTTAAACTTTTCTTTCTGTAAAGCTGCTTCTCAAAAGCAAATTAATTTCATAGACAATAACTGTTTTGCTCCTTTTTCTGGTTCATAACTTCTATTTCAGAGCTTTAACTGAGCGTTCGGTTCTCCAACGACACATCTGTCTCATCGCTGCGGTATGTACCATCAAGTTAAGACTGGGATCAGACCAAAACAGGATAGGAAATAAATTCTTGCAGCCTAATAGCATGTTTTAAAGTAATAGAGCGCACAAACACATAAGACTTCTTAATTTAAGGCTTTTATCGGAAAAAAAAATATCCCCAAAGTTGAGATCTTTTGTGTAATCAAATCTTAGTAACTGTTCAAAGAGGCGATTTTACATGTTGGGTCAACCGGTACGGTACAGTATTTTCAATATAATTCTGTCCCTTCCTTCCAATGACAGTAAATGCAGTATTTTGTTGAATGAAACCAGGGGTGTATTTGATTGGTACCAATTCTGAAAACAGTAGAATTAGCTGACTCGGAATTCGTGTTTTACTGACCCAGAAATTCTGAAAACGGTAGACTTGGTAAGTTCGTAAGGCCTTCTGAAATTCTGAAAACGGTAGACTTGGTAGGTTTGTAAGGCCATCTGAAATTCTGAAAACGGTAGACTTGGTAGATTCGTAAGGCCTTCTGAAATTCTGAAAACGGTAGGCTTGGTAGGTTTGTAAGGCCTTCTAGACCTTTTGCTTCAAACGACAGGAGGTTTAGCAGACATCGGAGAGATTCTCGTTTTCATTAGTGAACCGCCATGGTTAATCCGAAACTTACCGCTTTTAAGATTGTTGTGTTTGATTGGAAAATATGTTCCCGTCTCTGCGAGGTCTAACAGTTTCAGAATTTGGCAGATATAGAACTGAGCACGCCTGTACGCTGATTATACAGTTGCTTGATTCTATTACAAACTTAAACAAAGCCTTGAGCATAGACATTCGAACAATATTTCTTACCTGGTGATTTAGTCGCTGTATCTCTGCATCTCTCTCCTATTACAAAAATAAACACTGTCAAAAATTTGTTAATAAATTCCTCCTTATCCTAATTCAAATTTCTCCACATTCAAAGCCCATTTTTTGCAGGCAAGAAAATTTATGCACTCCCTGCTCTTTTTAAATTGCCTGTGATTGTGCAATAGACCATTTTGACATTTGGAAAAAGGGTCTGGGGAGAGCAATATTTTTCTGGTAAATGGCGGACACAAATGTTGTAAATGGCTGTCACCGCGCTTTAACGAATGATAGAGTGAACTCATATTGTGGAGCTCAGTTTATCATTCGTTAAAGCCCCGTGGCAACCATTTACCAGATTTGTGTCCGCTTTTTACCAGAAAAATATTGCTCTCCCAGACCCTTTTCTAAATGTCAAAATGGTCTATTATGTATTTAATACGCAATGAGAGATACTGCACTCTCATTCTCAGAATGATTAACTAAAAACTATTCTCTAGTACAAGTGGCATACTTTACAAAATATGGTAGCTTCTCGGGATTGTTTTTACATGGGAGGGCCTTTGGACACCCCTTTAGCATCCTTATGGGTTTTTTTAGCTTTGAAGAAATTAAAATTTTTAAAGTACCGGAGCCATTTGAAGTCGGACAAAATTTGAAAATTACTTTGAAAAGTGATAGTAGTTTTGCTTTCAATGGAATCTTCAAATTTTTGCAAAAAATAGTTCCATTATTTTTTAAATCACATGTTGGAAATTGTAAAAGAAAACATCAAAAGGCCATGTATAACATAAGGGGCACGACTTTTATTACCATTAAATCTACAAAAACAATCTCAATAAAAATCAATTTACTGATCCCAGGAGACGTAAGGAGTGGAAAAGGTCCCCCCTTGAGCTGGGCTTAATACAGTACTGCTTAGAAATGACCCAAGGGAATATGTAGTATATAAGGTTGACACGAGGCAAGGAATATCACAGTTCGATAGTGATTTTGTATTTCGAACCCCACCCCCTCCCACCCATATCAGCCCATATCTTGAAAGTAAAATTATGATGAGACTTCAGAATGGTACTCGATACAGCGTGCGCCATGTTTTCACTAGACTGAGCCTACTATACCTTGAGTTTATATCTTGTGTTAGACTGTTAGTTTTTGTAACGTAATTATAATATAGTGTTGATCAGCAAATAAAGTTATTTTCGTTTGAGTGTAAAGATTTAGAAAATAAAGATGATTGGCATATACCTGTAATATAGTTGACGATTTTGTCTTCTGCCTCTGAAGATCTTCCTTTACAAGGTTCAGCTCCTATCAAAAAGAATAACAACTTGGTCAAATACAAATTAATATTATAGCCTTAAGGACAATTCCGGGGTTGGTATGATTGATGATAAAATGAAAGATTATACTGTTATGAATAGTGTATCGTACTTTTTTCCAACTTTTTTGTCTTTGCTCTGCGAAATTACGTTTTACAATCTGCGATAAATGCGTAGTGACGTCATTAAGCACAAGATCAGGGCGTTCTGACGTCACGTTCAACACGAGAATGAGGATGCCCTATTGTTTTCTCGTCTCTCAATCGTGACTAGCCTCCTTATCATGCATTCATGGAAAAAATAGAGACCAATGGCGGCGACAGTTGGCCTAAATTACCAAGATGTTTATTGAATTGACAGCTGAAACACAAGTCTAAGTGTGGAAAAAAGTTTGTCACTTGATTTAGGAGATGGTAAGTTTGCTTTCTAACACTGATTTTACAAACCCTGGAATTTTACTTTAAAGACCCATTGTCAACCATGATCCTTTGTTCACCGAATGACAAGCAAGACAAAGGGAACTAAGGCCAGAAACGACTTTCAGATCATACGAAAGTCGAATGTGGTGCCACTAAGGATTATGGTTAGCAATTGGTCTACAATTTTTCGTGAAGTAGAACCTACTGTAATGATAACGGCATTATGATATAAGAAGAGAGGCGATGTATTCTATGATCCACCTTGAAGCTAATGACAAAACTATGGTAAAAAAGGTACAAACATCCAACTCGTCCTTTTGGAAATATCGAAGAAAAATTGCCAAACAAAAAATCGTTTGGTTTTTCAAGCAGTAATATTTCAGAATTACTTGTACATTAGAGAAGTTTTCTTCGGAAATAATGAAGTGTACATGTTAGCACAGCTGGGCTGACGAATGGGGTAGTTTGATAGGGAAATCTACCAGGTTTAGGAGTAAGTAAAGAAGTATACATTAATTGTCACTCCCAATAAGTGCAATCTTTCTATGCCTGATCTTTCTATGTCTAAAGTCTGTCTCATATAAGATGTCAGGTGAGATTTGCGATAACGCAAAATTACTCATTTAAATCTTTTCAATTGTTTTCATTCGCAGATATTCTTGTCTTACATCTAATTTGAGACAGACTTATTTAATTCAAAATGACGAGTATTCTCAACGAATGACAAAGAGCCTTCTTAGGAAGAAATCCTATTGGTCATTGGTTGTTGGTTGCGAAACAATTTTATCGATAGCAAACTTGGGATTTGGATTTGGCCTTTAACCAAAAATAAAAGTTGCTTCAGAATTTTTCCATCAGCTTTATATTTATAATTGGCATAAGTATATAAATATGATTTATACATCCTCGACCTTCTTTGTTTAACTTCCTATTTTAGGAAGATAAGTCTGATCGAAATATATTCTGAGAGAAGTTCATTAATGAAGAATAAGATGATGTATGGCAGATGTAAAGCTTCGTGTCGGATTATCTATGCTTTAACTCTATAATCCTACCTAATACTGTTTATTAACCAAGGAACCCTAGAAAAAGCAGCATGGGCATAAAATCTAACATAGGGCTCAAATCTTTAAAAAGGTGGGTGTAAAATTCTATTAAATTTTTTTTCTTTTAATTAAATGGCTTGAAAGGAACTTCAGGTACTTTGATATTATTGTTCATTGGAACTTTTTGATATCTTGCCTATTTCCTGAATTACAGCGCTTTTTGTGTTTCGACCAGTTTTGAGGTTGTGACGTCATCAAATTGCTAAATCGTAAACCAGCAAAGCGACAGATTTCTGATTACCGCCATATTGTATACCTGCATAAACTATGATTTTCTTAAAGATTGTACAGCTTTTCCTCTATTAATTTAGGATTTACGAAGATTTTATTTTTTTTCAAAACCTATCAGGAATTTTTCAAATAGAAATAAAAACGCTGTAATTCCGAAAATATTCAAAATATCAAAATGTTACAATGAACAATAATAGCAACGTACCTGAAGTTCCTTTCAAGCCATAAAATCAAAAGGAAGATTCAATAACCTTCCGTGCAATCTTTTTTAAAGATTCATTCATTTTTCATTTCATTGTATATTATTTAACCACGGTAGCCCCGTCAGTCCTGTGGAGACTGCTTTACAGGGGCCGTGCAAAAAGACTACAAAGTAAAAACCTAATTTACAAATGTTGCTAACTTAAGTTAAATAGCAATAAAAAAACTAAAAATGTCCATAACAAAATTATACGAAATTAAATCAAATAGACGAAATTAAATCAAATAAAGATTTGATGCCTATGCTAGAAAAAGCCGTTTAAACGACAAACTAATCAAAGATTTAACTTGCAGTCTTATCTGATTCTTTAGATGAGTCAAAAACACCTATCAATTGCGTGTGCAAAATAAGTGCTAAGTCATGAAATTTTAACGTTTCNTTACGAAGATTTTATTTTTTTTCAAAACCTATCAGGAATTTTTCAAATAGAAATAAAAACGCTGTAATTCCGAAAATATTCAAAATATCAAAATGTTACAATGAACAATAATAGCAACGTACCTGAAGTTCCTTTCAAGCCATAAAATCAAAAGGAAGATTCAATAACCTTCCGTGCAATCTTTTTTAAAGATTCATTCATTTTTCATTTCATTGTATATTATTTAACCACGGTAGCCCCGTCAGTCCTGTGGAGACTGCTTTACAGGGGCCGTGCAAAAAGACTACAAAGTAAAAACCTAATTTACAAATGTTGCTAACTTAAGTTAAATAGCAATAAAAAAACTAAAAATGTCCATAACAAAATTATACGAAATTAAATCAAATAGACGAAATTAAATCAAATAAAGATTTGATGCCTATGCTAGAAAAAGCCGTTTAAACGACAAACTAATCAAAGATTTAACTTGCAGTCTTATCTGATTCTTTAGATGAGTCAAAAACACCTATCAATTGCGTGTGCAAAATAAGTGCTAAGTCATGAAATTTTAACGTTTCCTTTCGATCGTCCCAAAAATATGCAAAGTAGAATTTTTCAATTGGATACGGATTTTGATATAAACTTTCTTTCTAAAATTGATCAAATGGCATCATATTAACTTCAAGATAGTTCCCTTCTAACTACCGGGTGTCCCAAAAAAAAGTATACAGATTTGGTCAACCCTAACGATCACAATTTAGCATGAATTAATCCGAAATAATTTTTAAAACGTTACTCGATAGTTAACTTGAACATAGATACCTTGTTTGTTGATATTGCTGCTTTGAGAGTAGAGATATCAATCTTCAAAGGACAAATTTGTCCCCACCTCCAAACCAGAGCTTTGGCATTTTGGCCTAAACAAATCCACAATTTGTTGCACTTAAAATGAATGAAGTTTACTTCGGAGCTCCCTTGATGATAAGCGTCACGTAAATTGTATTTTGTGAAACGCATTTGTTGTGCAGTTTTTAATTTTTCTCCTCCTGTTTCAAATTTGTCAAGTCTATTGTTGATTTATTCCCTGTACTTCAAGAATTAATCTTCAAATTTGTCCTTTGAAGATTAATATCTCTACTCTCAAAGCACCAATGTCAACAAACAAGGTATCTATGTTCAAGTTAACTAGAGAATAATGTTTTAAAAATGATTTCGGATTGATTCATGCTAAATTCTGATCGTTAGGGTTGACCAAATCTGTATACTTTTTTTTTGGGACACCCAGTAGAAAGCGAAAATACGAGCCAAAAACAGTCTTCTATTATCTACTAGGGGAAAAGAGATTCAAATTGGACCTCGAGAATCACGTACATATTGTTCGCATGTTCCAAATAAATCCTTTCTTAGGAACCTCGTCAGTTCAGCGCAAAAAGTACACTATAAATTTACAGATACAGTTGAAAACTTGATTCGGGCCTCATTCATGCGAAAGAGCAGCAGTTTTTCAAAAAATCGATTGTTTTCAAAGGGAGAATTTTTAAACCGTGGCAATATTTTTTAACTCAATAGAGGTCGTTATTTCTAAAACCGTAAACCCATCTGCTAGCATGAGTCAATTACAATGATTTTATTAAAGAAATTTATTAGGAAATTTGATGAGATCTGAGCAAAGAAACTGATTTTCATTAATATGCTTTCATTAACTGTTGTGTAATAGTTTCTTTGGTTGGTTAATCTTTAAATTCTTCAAAACTGATCACTCAATAAAACTGTAAAACGTGCATCGAAAAATTATATTTAGTTGCTTTATCAGGCAAGCCTTGAAATGGGCAGAACTAAAGTCTCAATAAAGCTGTTAAACTTCTAAAAACAAATTTTATTTGGCTCGTTAAAAAGGTAAACATTGAAGTCTTCGAAATTGATCTCTCAACAAAACTACAAAACTTCGATATAAAAAGTCTAATTGAGTTTGATTAAAAGCCAAACTTTAAAATAATTCATACTGATCTCAAAACAAAGCTGTAAAAATTCTTTAAACAAATTTTTTTCGGTTAGTTAATAAGATAAACCTTGAAATCTTCAAACTGATCTCTCAATAAATTTGCAAAAACTTCAATATAAAATTTAATTTAATTTGTTAAAAATACAAGCCTCGCAGTGATCAAAACTTATCTCTCAATTAAACAATAAACTTCAGCTGTAAACATTAGTATAAAAGTTTTATTGGAAACCTTGAAATAATCAACATTGATCCTTCAATTAAACAGTAGACTTCTGTACATAATTTTACTTGGTTGGCTAATACCGCATTCCTTGAAATCACAAAGTAAGCTGTGAAACTTGTCCAAAGTAAGCTGTGAAACTTTTTTACACAAATCTTATCGGGTATATCAATGGGGCGATCTCCTGGAATGATGTACCTGATAGTTGGTATTCACAATCTATAATGTTGAGAACATTTCCCAAAGAAATGATGCCAGACACTACCGTATGGCTGAATAGCGAAATATCTCGATTTTATCAATTGAGTGAGAAAGATGAAGCTTCTTGGCATTCTTTTTCCTATCTCCATAAAAGAAATTTTAGCAGCACTTGCACAAAGGGCTGAAAAGTCTATTTTGGGGAAATTTTGCTTCAACAACTTTCAAAATTGCATTGATGTGGTAGTTTGCTTTGTTGTTGTTGTTATTTTCTGCTTTTATTGCGCGTACCTAGCTGCCCCATTGTGTTTTACATGCTTTTTAAGAGTTAAGATCTTCACAAGGTTATTTTAGGAACTATTTTAACACCACAATCATAGCAATTTTCCAATAAATATCGTCATCACGAGCGCTTATCAAAAAGCCAATATCCAGCCTAACTGATTTGAGTAAAATCGATTGCAGGAGTCCTCTACGTTTTCGAAAAATATACGGTTAGTTTTAATCGACTAGGGGCTTTTCGAGATCCAAATAATAAATACAAACTTACTTGAAGATTCCTTGCAAGTTCTTCTTCAAAATGTTGCCGCTTGCCTCTTTCTTCTTCTAACGATCTTTCGAGATTTTCTATTTGCTCTTGTTGCTCATCAGTTTCAGCTTGACTTTGTTGTTCCACTTCCTGTTATGAAAAGAGGCATATAAAATTTCGTTTCAACAAACAGACTAGCCTGCGCTTGCCTTTACCACTACAGGTTCGAGGTTCTTTCTAATTTAGTATGAATCTTCACAGAGGACAATTCATGATTCTTTAATATAGGGAATAAATTTAACACTGGCATTGGATGAACTGTTTAAAATTAATGAAGGGATGAGGAAGATGTCAGAAGGCAATACAAAACTTTGTAAATATAACGCTTTTCATCCTACTTTCTTCTTTCGCTTTTGCGACAAGAATTGGACGACGAGCATAACGTTGGAAGAAACTTTGGCCCTCAAAAATTCTTGACAGGAAATGAATTCGAGGAACGGGGAAATATATTGGTAACTTTCTACACGTAACAGATACAATTGTTGCTTTGTACAGGCAATCATCAGCGCATAGAAATTTTTACATAATCCGACCAAACATTGAGAACCGAGTCCAGGACTCCTACCGGGTGCCCAAAAAATGTCCCCCTGTTTAATAGACGATTACGGAAAAGATGGCGTCAGGGGGCATTTGACCAAGATGCATTGCGTTTGATGATCGAATTTCTATAAAACCACTGTTGATTCCATTATAGAACGCAATGCATCTTGGTCAAATGCCCCCCGACGCCATCTTTTCCGTAATTGTCTATTGACTCTGGTGACGTGAAACTGAAATATCTATTTTCATATTTCAAACAGCTTAACTTCAGCTTGATATTTAATAGATCAACAATAAGTTGGTAGGATAAATTGACAGAAGAAGTACATAGAATTGTCGGTAATTCCAGAAACCAACAGAGAGTTTTTCTTTTAACAGCATACGAGAACAAATTAACTAGCACTGGTCCCAAAATGTATCTCTTTAGATGAATTTGATGAGACCTCTTTCCAATTAAAGCCCTCATACACATAAGAAAAGGATGTTGCAATCTGAAAACATCAAATTCTGAAAAACCTGTGTTTTGATTTCTTACAGAATTTAGGCCCACTGTTTAAGCCTTTCTAAAATCTGATCTTTCTTAATTTACTGCTCCAAGACTCTTTCACCTGTAGCAAGAAACGAGGTGTCAACATTTAAGTTAGCCTTTGAGAAAAGGCAATGTAGAACCGTTGCAGTTCCTCTTTGTTTCATTGTTCCACAAAATTGTATCAAACAAAGGACATTTTTTGAAACCCACAGTACCGCTAATGAAATTACAACACTGCAATTTTTAACAACGCTAAAGCTGAATTACGCTCTAAGCATTTTCCTTGATACTACATGGGTAGGGCACTCATTTTACGAGCAGTGATCTTTGATTGAGCAGATGTGAGTATTATTTGGGCGTTCACATCATGCCACCTCAAGTATGAATTCAACTAAAAGGCGAAAAAGTGTTTGGCTTCAAAATAATGCTTAATTACATTGAACAGATCTATAGTTGACTGTACTTACAAACAGTTCGACTCTCAGCTGTTCTAATTTGTATTTCGCCTGCTGTAATTCTTCCCGTAGTAAATCCCTATCTTGTTTAACTTCTTCCAGTTCAGTGAATGTAATTGGCGAGGCATCACTTCCTGCAGTGCCTTGTTTTAATGAATTTATCAGTTTTTCCTTCGCCTGTAAAGAAATTTCAATAAAGCATGGTCATAAACAATTAATAGGGAATGCAACAAGGCGCCAAGGTATTACAGCATTCTTCATTTAGGGCCTGATTACATGAGAGTTTTCACCATAGGGCTGGGATTTCAGCCCTCCCACCCAAGGGGAAAATATTTTCGATTACATAGGAGTTTTCAACCCAGCCTGGAATTTGAAGCCACGTGTCAAATTACTTTTCAATAGTGAAAACAGTCCAATATTTTGTTTACATCAGTGCATCCGACGTAGAACAATAAGGATTAAGCGATAATTAAGTGTGACAATAAGGATTAAAGTTTCATCCCTGGTAGAGCAAAGAGGGCTGAGATTTCAGCCCTACGGTGAGATTCAACCTAGGGCTGAAAATTTCCCATGTAATCACCAAAAGCAATTTACAAGCCGTTCACCAGAGAGGGGAGCTGGAATTTCACCTCGGGCAAGAGGGCTGAAATCCCAGCCTTATGGTGAAAACTCTCATGTAAGCAGGCCCTTAGTATAGGCTGCAATCTTTACAAACTTTAGAAGTAATCATGCACAGGTTTAAGCAAGAGTTTGTAGCTTTTATGGTCTACGATTTTGCAATTTGATGACGTCACAACTTCAAAACTGTCCGAAATATAAAAGTCGCTAATAATGATATTAAAAATGCTTTCTCTGGGATCATCGAAAATTACCTAAAGCTCCCTTGAAGCACATCATTCAAATGAAAACGGCAATAGCATTTTACACGATTAATTTTAAAAGTTTTGCAAACATTTCCCGCCGATGATTCTTCACCTAATTTTCTGCCATACGCTTTCATCGGATTTCATATGATTCTATAGATTTGTGAAATGTTAATATTATGACTATCAAGAACAACTTGAGTATCAAATGTGGCTGTCAGTAGGCCGTTTCAGCAAGAATACGTGAGTGGAGAAGACGCGAGCAGAATCTATTTGTTCGAGGAAATAAATTGCAAAGCAAAATCAACTTCAAAACTTTTGTGAGTCTCCAGAGACTTTGCACACGTTCTGTTTTGAAACTGACAACCTAAAAAGTGTACTTTTGGAAGCCCACCTTGCAAAAATAGAACATTGGAAAAGAAAGCAAAAAACCGTATGAGCATATTCATAAGCGATGAAAACACGAAAATGCCTCGGCTTTTACTTGGAGGCAAAAAAACTAGAGAATTGGGATGCTCTGAAACCTCTAAGCATCTGCATTTTCAAAGACGTCCGTATCTTGTTGCCAAAATAGCCTAATGACTCTCGCATACCTGTAGAATTCTCGTAGCCTTGTCTTTGTATTCTTTTAAATCTCTTTGTGCAGTTTCTGCTGTATCTTTTGCGATTCGAAGGTTGTGCTCAAGATCTTTCACTTTAGCTTCAAGGAATGAAAGAAAGAAAATTATTCAATTGCAAAGAAAATCTAGACCAATTACAACGAGGCTATTGTTGAAGATAATTTATCAAATAAAGCCCACTGCTACTACTGGACCTCATAAAGAAACAACGCAAAAGCCCGGCCTGCACGTATTAAACAATATGTGCATAAAGTCCCTTGCTTTGGCTAGATCATAAAAACTTCCTACCAAAATTTAAGTACTTAAAGAGATCCCGTAAGGCAAAGAGAGATTTTTATAACAAACTTGACATTTCAGCAGTTACAGACAACAAAAAATTTTGGAAAACAGTCAAACCTTTTATTTCGGATAAGAGCTCATCAAAATCACGAATAACGTTGGTTGAAGAAGGGAAAATTGTATCGAACGAGTCTGATGTAGCTGAAACATTTAATAACTTTTTTGTCACAATAACTGATTCTCTTGGAATTATCGAAAATGAAAATATCATTCTTGATGCTAAAGATATTAGTGATCCCATCGATAAAATATTGTATAAATTTTCGAGGCACCCAAGTATTCAAAAAATTCGCTCACTCAATGAGAACAATGGTTCTTTCTCATTTGAAAAGGTTTCAATTGAAAATATCAAAAATGGAATTAATGAACTAAACCCCTCTAAAGCAACCACTTTTATGAGTATCCCTCCAAAGTTGTTAAAATCTGAGTCAGAACTAGTTTCTGCACCCTTGCAAATCGTATTTAATAACTCAATAGAACATTCTTCCTTTCCGGATGAACTGAAATTAGCCGATGTATCTTCTCTTTTTAAAAAGGAGGTCAAAACTTTCAAGGGTAATTACAGACCTATTAGTGTTCTCCCTACAGTGTCAAAGGTATTTGAAAGGCTCATGGGTACACAAATTTCTACACATATGTCTCAGTATTTATCATCTCTGCTTTGTGGTTTTCGTAAGGGCTACAATGCTCAACATGCATTGATGCGGGCAATAGAACAATGGAGAACGTGCCTCGACAAGGGTGGGAAAGTTGGAGCTATCTTCATGGACCTTTCAAAGGCCTTCGACTGCATTCGACATGACCTACTGATTGCTAAGTTACATGCATATGGCTTTAGCCGTGATGCTTTATTGCTTGTCCACAGCTATCTGGAAAATCGGCAACAAAGAGTAAAAATCAATGGATCTTTCAGTGACTATAAACATATTCAGTTCGGTGTTCCCCAAGGATCCGTCCTTGGACCTCTATTTTTCAATATCTACATCAATGACCTGCTATTATCAATTCAAGAGACGGATATATGTAACTATGCCGATGATACAACAATTTATACATGCGATATGCGTCTCGAAAATGTAATCTCTAGGTTACAAAATGATTCTAAAATTATAATCGAATGGTTTGAAAATAACTATATGAAACTTAACGAAGGCAAATGCCACTTTATGATTTTTGGTGAAAGAACAAATCAAGATGTCAGCATAAATATTGGCAACAGTACCGTCAATAATTCACAAGAGGAGAAACTTTTAGGGGTTTTGATCGATGTAAACCTCAGTTTTGAAAAGCATGTAAACAATATTTGTAAAAAGGCTGGTAGCAAACTATTTGCCTTGTCACGCATGTCCGCATATCTAGGAACTGATAAATTAAGACTTTTGATGAGAGCATTCGTAACTAGCCAGTTCCAATACTGTCCTTTGGTATGGATGTTCCATAGCAGAAAGTTGAATAACAAAATCAATAGGCTCCACGAGAGAGCCTTACGAATTGCGTATAAAGACTATACTTCCAGCTTCGTAACCTTATTAGAAAAAGATAGATCTGTAACAGTACATCAGAAAAATGTGCAATTGCTAATGACTGAAATGTTCAAAACTACTAACAATTTAAACCCCAGTTTTATGGACGAAATTTTCCTGCAAAGAAGTGTCACATATAATTTGAGAAATACCAATCCATTCTTGCTTCCCATGGTACATACAGTTAATCATGGTACTGAAACAATCCGATACAGAGGGCAGCGCATTTGGCACTCCCTTCCACAGGAAATTAAGGATTCTATTTCTGTGCAACAATTTAAGAATAAAATCAAATATTGGAACAATGAAGTTTGCGACTGCAGACTTTGCAGGCAGTACATTCCTCGGCTCGGCTTTTTATAGTGTTACACTATTTCTATATGAACTTTGTAATTTGATATAAACTTTGTAATTTTATTGACTTATTTTTACTTGTATATATATATTTATTTAACATTGTATTTAGTTTGTTGGCTTAAGTTAGCTTTGTTATTTAGTAGCTATGTAAGTTGCCAACTTTAAATAAATCGATTATATAAATCAAACATCTACTGACAAACATATGCCCGTAAAATTGTGAGTAACTCCTCCAGTGGATTTTGGTATGCACATAAAGATTATTGCCTAAAGGTTGGAATTGTTTAGTTTATAAGTATAGGAGACATCAGGTCAGAGAACCGGCATGCTGCCATAAGCTGAATGTACATGGCAAGACAGAATCTTACGAACAAAGGTGCAAAACAAAACATATAGTAAATATCTCATTTTCAAAACTCTAATGTTTACATTACAATCCCGCTCTCCCTGTGTAGGGAACTACTTGTTGTTATCAAAATGTTGTTTAGAATCAAAAATTAAGATTTTAATAAGGAAACCTACCTTTATCTTCACTGGACTTCACTTGTAGCGTCTTGACTGATTCTGCCATTTGAAACTGCTCATTCTGAAGCCTGCTTCGCAACTGCATTATTTCACTCTAAAAATTGAACGTTGAAAATATTATCAATAGGGTCCTGTGGGTAAGGAAATATACAAGTTAAAAGGAGTAAGATTAAAGATTCATTGCTAACCATGATCCTTTTGGGCGCTGAATGACAAGCAAACACTGTAAGTACCATTCATAGCCAGAACTCGGTGATGTGTCTTTTTTGGCTATGGATGGTACAATTTATTGCAATTTTTGTGTTTTTAATTTTAATGATATGTATAAAAAACAAGCAAACAAATAGAACTTAGGCCAGAAAACACTTTCGTATCATAAGTCGACTTTGGACCCGCAAACGATCATGGTTAGCAATAGGTCTTTAAGCTAGCAAAAGATTAAAAAACAGTAAATACAATCCTATCAGGACAGTCACTTGAAGAAGAATTATCAATCAACTGGCTTGAAACTTTAAATAGCTTTGCATAACATTTCATAATTTGGGATTCGTATTCCAAATGGCATAATACAAATGCTTGTGGGCCAAAAAATTGCACCGTTTAAAAATTACTTGAACTTAACCATGCTTTAGCGGCAAAATTTTCTTCCTGTGCTGTTGTCATAGGGTCGGGTTTCTTGAAAATATAACCCAATTGGAGAGAGCAGAGTTACTGCAGACAACATTTACTAAAAGAAACCAGACTGTGCTACTGATAAACTGGTAATGCTACTTGGAATGCCAGGATCTTACAATATATTCGGAGTTTGGAATTCGTTCTGAAATCATGAACGATTAGAAAAAATTGTAATTACTCACAAAGCATACAGTACCAAGTCAGAAATGTTTTAAACTTTGTCAAAAGGGGATTCTGCTAGACTTCGGTAATGAGCCAATAGAGGCTCTTTGCGCAGACAGTATACTTTATAAAAAAGGAACCATAGCTTGTCAAACGTAACTTACTTGTGCTTTACTACACTCAGTTTGCAAATGTTGAGCCTCCCGCTCCTTTTCTTCAAGCGTTTCTTTTACCGAACCCAAAGCAACATTTTGAAGGCCGCTCGAATCGGTATGATCTTTGAGTATCCTGAGAGAAACAGAACACATTAAAAAAATCTGAAGACAGAATGTAGAGGGGTGTCGCCCTGGTTGAAGGTATTTTACATGGGTCCGCCATTTCAGCTGAACAAGAGATGCTTGAGAAGCAAACTCACCACGAATAATTTCTTAAACTCTTCGTTGTTGTTGTTATGAATTAGATTTGTCATCGGTGATCTCGTCTTGTGAGACGAACAACGCAAAGGCACAGTAGTCTTGATGGTCTAAATTTCCGTCTTCGCCCTGGTTGAGGGTAGGCCAAAGTCCAAAATGCGCCACCGCAGAGACAGTAAAAGATGCCTGCAGAGCCGCAGCCAAACGGAAAGAGCCACAGGGCACTCAACCCCTCAACCAGGGCAATTTTAGGCCAATTAGACAGCTTACAAAAAGAAACCCGCGGTGGCGGAAATGGAAGTCGTATTTCGAATTTTACGTGAAGTACTTCTTCTAGGCAAGCAAGGCTTGGCGCGAGGCGTGTTTTTGTTGTGAAAGTTTAAACAACGTGGAGAAAACAAACTAAACGAAAATGGTTCAACAAAATTCCAAAGGAAAAATGGCGGATACCTACAGTTCCATCTCAGGTGAGCATCTTTCAACACTTTTCCCTCTGTTTGTGGACGGAATTTCAACAAACACAAACAAGCAAATATTTAGCAGATGGCGTCATTGAAATATTTCCGCGCGCTTTTTGGTTCTAGCTAGACCCAATCTTCTGTTATTCGGTAACAAACGCAGCACAATGAAAACCGGTCAAAACGCGCTTACCCTCAACCAGGGCGACACCCCTCTAGTTAAAGCATTTCAATTGATTCCTGATTCCTGTTCAATTTCAATCTTTTTTATTTGATTTATACAGACGACATGTCACGTGACTTGATCAATTCGCACTCGAAAATCAGACTTGGGGTAAATGAAGCCATTACAAAGTATAGCGTCGCACTGGGATTTTGAGAGTGTCTCGTTTATTTATCGCAATAAATAAATTCAAAAAGCCTGGAAGCTGCTCAAATTATTTAAAAACTTTAGCAGATAGATAGGTGAATGTCTAAAAGGAAGGTTGACTTTGAAGAAGCGACGAGCAACTTACAGCCGACAGAGTTTGTGGTGCTAACTACGAAATTATTGACGCAAACAGCTTTCTTGGCCTAAATTTTTGTTTTGCTTTTAAAAACAGCATGTTCGTATGCTTATTTCACAGGTTTAGGTCTGACTGACAATTGCTACCTATCCTTTCTCTACTCACTATCGCGAGGTAGTATAGAGGAGCAATTTTATGCAACTTTTTGCAAATTTCCTAAAGAAACGTATAGAAATTTTCTGAAGATTTACCCCAAAACAAGATGGCGTCGTGTTTTATACGCTGCTGTGACGTCATGCCGTCTGTATCAATCTTTAAGCAAAAGCACCAGTTTAGCTTCTCGATTGATAAATGTCCAATCCGACCAATCTAACCATTGATCAGTGGCATCTTCTAGCACTTTTTTGTTATTATTATAGTTTCTTGCACTCTGAGCATTATACCGATACTCGGTCCTGTTCAGTATCGACGTAGATGTAGGTGAAAGCAAGGCTGAAAGTGGTGCATTGAAAACATAAATGGAGCTATCAAACTGTTAACCGTTCTCAATTTTTGATTTTAGGAGCCACAAGCAACATTTGCATCAAAATCTGAATCATACTGAACAATTCATAAAAAGGACCTTTTTGAAAGCTTTTAAATTTTCTATTATGTTCTCACAAAAATACAACGACGAAAATATTAGAAAGAACGACACCACAGGGAGCATGGAAGTACACATCAACCATCCGGATATTTACATACATACAAATTGGTACAAACACATCGAATTTACAAAAAAAAAATACAACAACTAAACTAAATAACGAAATAAAGGTACATTAAAACTAATACCTTGGAGGTAGAGTACGTGTTTGGACTTTCAAATAGCGGGCATACAGAGAGACTTTGCGGGGCCTAGGGCACAAACCGAGCTAGAGCCCCTGGAAATACTGGGTTTGGCTGAAAAATGACGGGCTCTGTCGTAAGGTTTCTCAAGGCAAGGTCTTTGCCAGTTTTGGCATTACATTTAAAATACCCATGAATTCTGAAAGCCTAATTCAAAGCAGAACTGAAAGCACCGGTAAATAGACTGACTTCCCAGTTTATGCACATTTTGCTTCTTATGGGGTCGTTATATCACAACTTTGGTGTCCTCTCTCAAGTTGGAGTCATGGGCCATTTGTCCCTCTGTCCCTCTCTTTCGTCTGACCTGCCAAATGGTCAAAGAATTTTGGACACCTTTATAAGCACTAAACAGTAAACTTGAAAGTAAACTGTTCAAACAGTAAAATTTGACAGTACACCATACCTTTCATTGTCCGAAGTTAATTTTTTGACTAATTCCGTTTTGGTTTTCAGCTCATCATCAGCTTCTTGCATTCGTACCCGCAATACTGCCAGTTGTGAATCTTTGGCTTTTAATGCCTCGTTCAGATCTCGCTCCCTCTCTTCAATGCCATGCACAACTCGATCATGTTGCAACATCTGGTTTTGTGAATGCTCAAGCTTTCTTTCTAGATGCGCGGCTCCTGAAGCAGAGTGACAAAATTGCGTTCAAAAACTAGTTGATACAACCTATAACGTAATTAAGTGCCTTACAAATATGATCGCATTTTAAGTATTGTATTAGGCAGAGTCCAGAAAACGTCACGGCTCCACGACTGCGAGCCAGAGGAAGGTTTTGCTTGTTAATGTCATATTTGAGGAAGGTTTGGTAATTTTTATACTGAACCAAGGAAAATTTTGGGTCATTTTTGCAACAGCAACTGGTTTATAAATTTTAGGGTTAAAAACAAAGCGAGGAGCTCCAAAAATCTGGTAAGCTTGATTGATAAAATGAGGAAGGTTTAATTAATAAAATTGGCATCCGGGGGAAGGTTTGAACTTTTTCTGGACTCTGGTATTAGGCATAACAGATTTGAAAAGTCCCTTTTTAAAGTAAAGTTATTATTTCTATATAAAACACCTTTCTATAAGTACATATATTCAGGAGTGCTTTATAATTCCATTACCCCTTCAGCTTGGCATTTATTTCTTCTGAATTCTTTTCTACACTCCTGGAAAAATAAATTAGCCACTCGCGCTGCCATACAGTTGGCGCTCGAGACTTTTTATTTCCCTCATCAAATGAGGTACCAATAGACAGTAACGCTAAAGATGGCGGCTCCAACGACTCTGTTGTGTTTCGCTGCAAAGCATGCTGGTAAAAAGCTCCCTGACGACCACATAACAACGTAAAAATTTCGGTCTGCCGTTTCGACTACCTAGCTTTAATTCGAATCGACCTTGAATTCGAATGCAACATGGTTCGAAAGGAAACCTTTCCAAAGCAAACAAATAAAGGGCGTATTCTTTTGGGAATCCGAAGTCTCGGAAGTCTTCTGAAAACGGTAGACTTTGCAGAGAAAAATATCAGTTACCAAAAGAATGCGCATTCTGAAAACGGTAGAGATCGGAGAGATCGTGGAGAATAATGCCAAAAGAATACACATTCCGAAAACGGTAGAGTTGGCAAACTTCGCAGAGAAAAATCCCAAAAGAATGAAAATTCTGAAAGTGAGAGAGTTCGAATATAGTGCTCGGCTGAGCGAATTGAAGCCATTGTAATGCATTATACTTTTGTTATGCAAATCCCAAGAGAAAAGAATTTACAATATTTTATTCTATTTTCGAACTTTTTGCAAACTTTTTCATTCACGAAACAAGGCTCTTTGCGATCTCTCCGAAGTCTCCCAGCTTCAGGAGCAGAAGGTTCCAGATGCCTCGGATCTCTACCGTTTTCAGAAGAGCCCAAAAGAATACGTCAAAAATCTCTCGGAAGCCTACCAAAAATAGAATGACCAAAAGAATGGGTTTTCATAACAAATGATCTGAAACCTGCGAAGTCTACCGTTTTCGGTAGCATGGCACTAAAAGAATGGGATTTTAGCTCCTACCAACTCTACCGTTTTCAGAAGATGCCCAACAGAATAAACCCAAAGTTTTGATTCAAATTCAAGATTCACGCTCGAATTACAAAATTTTCCACTTGTTCCGAACTTTACCAAAGCTAGCTAGTCGAAACGGCAGACCAGAATTTTTGTGTTATTAGGTGGTAGTCAGGGAGCTTTTTACCAGCATGCTTTGCGCGGCCGCCATCCTTAGCGTTATTTTCTATTGTACACCTTGGTGATGATTTCAATTTCAATTTCAAATTCGAAACTCCCATGCGATACAGAGATGCAACATGAACAGCGCCTACACATTCTACGGCGGAATGGTCTTTTGCAAAATGAGATGCTATTTTTCCCTTGATTTTCAAGAGAACCTGATCACAGGCTAATACAGCTGCATACCTTCTTCTAGCTCTTTCAGCCTCCGCAGAGAACTTGCTAACTCTTCATTCAAAGATGAGATTTCTCCCTTGAGTAATCTATTTTCCAACTGAAGATTTGACACCCTGTCATCTCGTTCTTTCACTTCTTTAACCTTTGTGACAGTTGGTTCCATTTTTGTTTCAATTTTATCTTCAGGAAGCTGGGATTCACTTTTTTGTATTTTTTCACTTTCAACCACATCTTCTTTCAACAGGTTTATTGGGGGTTTTTGTACTGGAGCTAGAATCATGAGAAAAATTTCAATTTAGACTTGCTACATGAGTCTCCCACTAAAGTCACTAATGCTTCTCGTTAAACTAATTTGTAGTTGTGACAGTGACACATATCAGTTCAGGTGAAGAACAAAGGTTCAGGTGAAGAACTTTCTACCTAGTGGAAATCAGGCTTTATAAAAGCAACTCTGACAAAATAGTTTTGGTCAAAATGTTGTCTAAAACTTCAACCATCCGAAACTTTTGGATTTTAACGTAAATCGTAAATTACCTTTTTCAGTGGATTCTTTGCTTTCAATTTTTAATGGAGGATTCTTTGGAACAACATCTGGTTTGGTTTGCTGTGTTTTTGTTTTTATTGGTGTTGATGTAAGTGGCATACTCTTTTTATCTGCCCCGTCTGAAGCATCAGGTCCACTGTTCAGGAAATCAAAAAGTTGCTCATCTGTCTTTTTCCTGACATTTGATGCACTTACTGATCTTGGAATTCCTCTTGTTGATGGTTGTGAGCTTCGATTTGAATCTGAAAATGAAGAATTTATATATTCTACAAATGTCTAGAGATTGGAATACCTTTTACATTGTTTATAGGAGCAATCAAAGTAATATCAGTCATGATAAGGATTAATTCAGACCAGGGCATGAAAAAATATTTTCCTTCCTGCGACCGGACAAAAACCATCCTGAAACTTACTGCAAGAAGAAATGAAAATATACCCCTACATTGGAAAAACTTGGTCCATCCCACACTCATCACCTTCTAAAACATCACCCTGAACACACTTGGATAAGGAGCTACTGACAATTTGGGAAACTACAGAAATTAGTATTTTCCAACGATAGCTTTTAAACTCCCCTTACTTCAAATTCCTTTGAACTGTCCATAGCATTTATCAAATGTTGGATTTGGATGAAGTTGGGACCAATAAAATAAACTATTATGATCTCTAAAATGCATGATGGATGTTCCAGTTCCTTGCTGATCTTATATTTGTTATATACACTGTCCCTATAGATTGTACAAAACATGACATACAATTTAGATACAGGTTACTTTTGCTTAACCTTGATACATTTTTAAGAAGTTCCTGCAGGACATTATGAATGGAAAATTTCCTGCGACTGGCCGGTCGCATGGTCGGGTGTGTCTTCATGCCCTGATTCAGACCACAAGACAGACAATTTTCTCAGTTTTTTCTATCGCTGATTCAATCATTCTCGTTTAGGACTGACACTGTTCTTTTGGAGTAACATTGATGTGGAAAACAGTCATCAATACAATGCTTTTCACGTGAGTTTCGTTACATTAACAGTTTTGGAAAATAGCATAAAACCTTTTGTTTTCCTTAGAGAGGTCCTAGTTTGTCATTTGCTCGGTCCAAGATGTTTCACTCCGCACAGTGGCTGGACCCCTAATATTGGAGAGTATACACATGGAAAAAAGCATGGCTTATACACATGTTTTGAGATATGATATATGCTTCAAAATAAGGTTTTTCAAGATGAAATTTTATACTGTCTAAGTCAAGAGCAAAATAATTTTATTACTTTTAATTTAATTACTGGCAAAATGGGGCCAAAAGAAATTTTAGCAATACAGCAAAAACCGGTATATATACAAGAACCTACTTTTTTCAAACCAAGCCGTTTTGGCTACTTACTGTATGTAAAAGATAACATTCACGAAAGCAGGCTGTAGGTTCTTAGATAATAGATTCTTATATTTCCTCAACAAAAATTATTTTTTACATAATGTTTCTTTGTTTGCAGTCTTTAAATATCTCTGCTTGCAATCAGAATTCTGTGATAGAGGACTGAACATTAGCAGTGTGGTGAAATCAGACTTGCTTAGGCCTTTGGATAATCAAGGAGCAATATCATTTTTTCTATTTTACTCGATAATCAAATTAAAGTTTCGGATTGTCACAGTTGAGAACTATATCAAAGCATTCATTTTTCCAAATAAGAGCCTACTGTCTTCAACAATCAGGGTGAAAAGGTTCTTTCATAAAAGAGTAAATATTGAAGATTTCAGGCTGAAGGTTCCTATTCGAGGAAGGTTCTTATATGCGGGTTATTACTGTAATAGAATGTTGATGATTTTTCAAACGTGTCTACTTTTTTGGGGGAAGACTGGTACCTGTAGGTTTCATTTTGAACACTACTAACCTGACACTGACTTTGGTTCACTTGTCGATGAAGGGTAACGTTTTGGAATGGCTGCGATTACTGACTCTTGTTTCTTTTCTTCGTAGTTTGCAGTTGTTCTCCCAGTGCTTGGGGGGCCATCTTCATTTTCGTTCTGAAGAGTAGATGCTGCTGTTTGATCTACTTTTTCTAGCAATGCTTCAGCACCCTTTGCAAGACCACTCAGCCAAGACATTCTGGAAAAAGAAACAGCACAACATCAGGCACTTGATCTTTGATACCAAAACTATACCAGATGCTTACAATGGCAAAAACTGCTCCCTGGTTGATGATGACATTTAAATGCAATAGAGAGCTTAATCTTGAACAGAGGAAGAAATTATGGAGAGTTTTGGGTGCCCCCAATTCTTGGCAAAAAGTCGGAAAAATTAGCACAAACAATGGATTTTTGGAATCTTAGGCTGAGTCAGAAAATTTCGCCATTTTCTCAACGCTTGCTCCCCCCCCCCCCCCCCCATCACTTGAAAACTGAATCACCATCACTGGTCTTGAACCTGCAAAGATTGCACTGACAAGTCATTTATGATCGTTCAGGCTGAACAAGATTGAGCTTCAGTTTTCCCTTCAGATACCAGACTGCTACCTTTGTCCCTCATGCGGAAGAAATTACTGTATGTGCGTACTTTAAATCTTTAAGCGTGTCAATGCTATTTCAAGGAGCTTCATGCACCCATTTTTATGAGTCATGCACCCAAGACTTGAAATTTAGCAAACATTCAACCAATTACTAAACACTTTTGAAAGCTAAATGCCTGCAGTTTGTCATCTGGAAAAGAAAACTTCTGTGCGCACTTTGCAAAGTCACCAGTCTGGTTTAGATAAAGTAGTAGTTAAACTCTCTTACTTGCTCCACTTTTGTGTCCCCCGAACAAGATTCACATTCAGATCCGCAACAACATTCAGATTCGCATTCAGATTCGAAAATGTTATTATACTTTGAATTAAATGCAAATAGAATACAACTATCAAAGAATAAAACAAGTTTGCCCATAGATTTAACTATGCTCTATTTTATGGTGATTTTCTCAAATTTCTATCGGTGCGGGGTTTGCCAGGAAAACGCTCTCATCGAAGAAAACGCTGTATTTACAAATCACACTTACTACTAAAATCTGGGGGTCAACTGCCCGTTTTCCTGCCAAAACCCCGCACCGATAAAAATTTGAAAAAATCACCATTATAAAATAGAGCATAGATAAATCTATGGGCAAACTTGTTGACTCTGTTCATATCTGTCAGTTTTAGATTTTAGTAGCTTTGTAAATAGAGCGTTTTCTTCGATGAGAGCCGATATGGCCTAAGGTAGGCCCAGATTGGAAAGTTTGCTGTGCGCGGCCGATTTCTCTGCCGCACACTTTAAATTTCAGCCGCGGTTCTAGCCGCGAAATCTTTGCAAAACAACAAAAGGACACAATAGGCCTATTGTTTAGCGACACAAATACAGCCGCGCAAAGGATTTGAATGAAGGAAAGATCCTCCGCACAATCTGCAAACTTTCCAATCTGGAGGTAGGCTACTGGGGGGTCGTCAACTGCCCGTTTTCCTGGCAAACCCCGCACCGATAAAAATTTGAGAAAATAACCATAAAATAGAGTATTTAAATCTATGGGCAAACTTGTTTTATTCTTTGATATTTGTATTCTATTTCCATTTAATTTCGAAGTATAATAACATTTTCGAATCTGAGTGCGAATCTGAATGTAAAAGTATTTGCTCCCCCACCCCCAGTGCAATCCTTTCTAACTGATTCCAAGCTTCCCTCTATGCACGTGGCCTATGAATTGCACAAAGATCGTACTGTGTGTGTGTTACACAGATAGCATAGCTGCATAGCAAGGAACAAGGAAGTGGGCGGCCAAAACTGTACAAAACACAAAGGGCCTATAAATAAAAAAGTTTAGCATTTCTTATTAGACCAAGAAGACATAAGCAAAATATAGCGTTATTAAACTTGCTAGTATCATGAGGCGCTAATTATCATAAATTTCGACATATTCCAATAATCATATTCTATTGTAATGGTGGAATCATAGCAAAATCTTACCTCGTTCGTCTCCCAAACTTTTCAAAATAAACTTTAGAGATATTTAGGCCACTCCAACTCAACCTACCACTTCATTCAGTTTTACGTGTCAGCCTCAGTTTCATGTTTGGGCTGTAAATATTAAACGCAAAATTTACGACGGTAAAATTGGCTAAAACAACGTTTAAAAATCTATGTCTGTTGTCCGTTGGACTTGCCCAAGCCGTCTTTCTTTCTTACAAGACAGGCGCGCAACTAGTAATTTTACAGGGCAGGGGTCGAAACTAGAAAAAGGGCATGCTCCTTGATTATTTTTCTTGAGAGTCAATTTTCAAACTCAGAAACCGAAGGCAGAAATCAAGAGATATTTCTTCTACATTTGCTTCTGTAAAGCATACCAATCAATAAAGATGTCAACTCACACAGCGTTAGCGATTTGAAAGTGGATAAAGGGAACGCGAGCGAAGCGAGCTATGAGGGGGTCCGGAGGCTTTCCCCCGTAGAAATTTTTAAAAATCACAACCTCCAGATCATTGGGGAGCGCATATTTTGAATAGAGATTAAAACTGCGAAGAGAATTAATACAAGGCTGGTAAAGACAAGAAAAAATCCTGTTTAAAAGGCTATCGGCTTGTAGTCTTTTAGCAATTAACTGGAGTGCTTGCCATGTACTGGGCGCACCAAAAAAAACTCTATATATTTGAAAATTCGTTATACAGAGACTACTTGATAAATTGGAATGAATCAAAGTTTGGTTGATTGCCGAAAGGCTGAAGTATTTTTTTTATTTTTCTATTTTTCTTAACATTTGAATAAAGATAGAAATAAATTCATGAAAATTCCTTCACTTCAAAATGCGTGAAAATNAGAGAATTAATACAAGGCTGGTAAAGACAAGAAAAAATCCTGTTTAAAAGGCTATCGGCTTGTAGTCTTTTAGCAATTAACTGGAGTGCTTGCCATGTACTGGGCGCACCAAAAAAAACTCTATATATTTGAAAATTCGTTATACAGAGACTACTTGATAAATTGGAATGAATCAAAGTTTGGTTGATTGCCGAAAGGCTGAAGTATTTTTTTTATTTTTCTATTTTTCTTAACATTTGAATAAAGATAGAAATAAATTCATGAAAATTCCTTCACTTCAAAATGCGTGAAAATTATTATAAGGAATCTCCAAATTTAGATCTATATGCAAAATACATTTCATTGCCCTAAAGGGTTAAACAATGATCTTATCAAAGGTATTAGATCATATGCGTTAGTACCTTTATAAATATTCGATTCTGAACGAGATTCTTTATACTGTAATTTTGATTGGGGGGTTTTCAGGCAAGTTTCACGCATTTTGAAATAACTGATTGTTCGTAAATCAATTTTTGCCTACATTTCCAAAGCTCAAAAAAATAGAAAAACAATTGCAAAAATATTTCAGCCTTTCGGGTATCAAACAAACTTCGATTCATTCCAATTTATCAAGTAGTCTCTGTATAACAAATTTTCAAACGTGTGAAGTTCTTTTTGGTATACCCAGTAAGACATAAAAGTTGCAGAAATTATTTTGAGATTTTCAGCCATTTTTGCAAGTTTTGAAACCTCATGTTTAGAAAAAATCGCAAATGATTTCGGAAAAAAAGTTAAATTTCAACATAGTAAACTATAATATTTAGTTCAAGATCTTGGTAATTCAACAAATTTCGATACTTTATCGCAAGAAACCGTCAAAATAAATTCCTGCAATGCGTCAGATTAACACAGTTTTTTCCGAAAAGGGCACTTTGGCCCTTTTGACAAAAAGGGCAGGGGTCTGGACCCCCAGGACCCCCCCCGTAGTTGCGCGCCTGCAAGACGACTTGGGCAAGTCCACTTGTCCGTATCCAACTTCCCATTAATTATTGCGAGAGCTGAACCTCGTTATTAAGGTTCTTCCTACATTTGTCCTTCCATGAGATGGTTCCCACAAAAACACCTTGATTGACACAATCTCTTTCTTGCTACGCCAGCAATGACCATGGGCGATAGGAGACGCGTGGATTGCTTTTTGAAAAATATTGTGGTCATAGGTTGGGGCTATTAAGATTAAATTAGCCGCGATTTTTTGGAGCGGCTTCCTGTTATTTTGTAGCCACTTGCGGTTGACCCGGCAGACGCTAATCTGCCCATCGACGTCTGCCGGTTCAACCGCAAGTGGCTACAAAATAACAGGAAGCCGCTCCAAAAAATCGCGGCTAATTTAATCTTAATAGCCCCAACCTATGACCACAATATTTTTCAAAAAGCAATCCACGCGTCTCCTACCGCCCATGCAATGACTTACAAATCCGAGCCTTCTTTCTTTCATAGTTTTGTTTTATTGGAGGTAGATTTCCATAAAGTTCTTTATTGGCAATGTGATATCCCCAACTAACATTCCGCACAGTGCGTAGCATGTGTGTGTAGCAAAACCTAAAATCCTTTGTGCTATTTTTCGAAAATGCTGAAATATTCTATCGATACTTCAGCTGCAACACAAATTAAATTGCAGCTAAGCCATACAATCTAAAGCAAGAACAACCTTGATCAACATGTCTTGTCCTTTTCCGAGCTCTTTTAGAAACAGCATCCAAGCAAAAAGGCCCATAAAATTACAACGCTATGGCCAATTCAGTGAATTAAATTTTCTAATCTGATCTGAGTTAAGTCTTTCCACTATGAAACGATTTATACAGGGTGTCCCAAAAAATTGTTCGACGTTTGATCAAATATAGAAAAAAAAAAAAATGAACAGGCTCCATATTAAGATACCCCTATTCCTAAGATCTTAAATCAATTTCAGACACAAGAATCTGACATATCCGCTGAAAATTCACTGAGTTACGAGCTTTTAAAGATCAAGTTTGTGCGAAAGATGAAACCAGTGACTTGTTATGCAAAAAACTCCAAAATCGAGGTACAGGAAGGCTGTCCAATGCCATACATCTCGTTAATATCAGAGCGAACCAACTAGGATTTCGAAAATAATTGCGTTTTAAAACTTTGCTCAGCAGAATTTCTCTCAAAGTATTCATACGCTTGAATTAATGTTCGAAGAGTTCGGTTATCGAAAATCCTTTCTAAATCTCATTTGGTTTGAGCTGAAATAAACTAGAAACAAAACAAAGGAAAAGCCCCATGCTACATTCACTACAAATGCTATGGAGAAGCCTCTGGTTTCAGCTTTCGCACAAACTTGAACTTCAAGAGCATGTAGCTCCGTGAATATTCAGCGGATTTGCAAGATTCTGGTGCCTAAAATAAATTTAAGATTTTAGAGAAGGGTTGTCTTACAATGGAGCCAATTCATTGTACCGTTATTTTTTAATTTTTTTAATCAAATGTCGAACAATTTTTTGAGACACCCTGTAATCCTGATAAATTAGTGGATGCTTCAAGGTTTTACTTTTTTAAATGCTGAAACTTTACTTTTTTGGGTTATTTATTTGATTACTTAGCAAGCTACTGGACTTTCTAAAGCCTTGGCCAAACGAGCAAACATTTGCCAAACGTTTCCGATCTGCTTGCCAAACAATATCCCCCGGTTTGGCCATGTCGCAAAACATTGCGTGACAAGGCAGAATTAAGCCCCTGCGTTGTCCACCCTAAAAAAGTGGGGTGGACTTAGTATGGAAATAAATTCTGAAAGGTATACCCAGCCATTTTTACATCATTTTTGCTTATGAATAAATACCGCCTTGCAGGGCCGTAGGAAGCACCTTAAACTTGGAGGGGCACGACACTTCAAGGGTACTTTTTCATTAAGCCAGAGGGGCATTTCCTCAAGTAAAAGGGGCAATTTCTCGTTTGTTGCAAAATCTTTGGGGGGAGCACGTGCCCCTAGTGCCCCCCGGTTCCTACGTCTCTGCCGCCTTGAGAAAACTGGGGTGGACATATCCACCCCAGTCCACCCCCTGGTGACGCCCTTGGAATTAAGTAGGATTTGTTGAGCAGTATTTTCGAAAAAGTTCAAAAACATTTCCTGCCTGTGACAAGCAAAAAATATTTTTGAAGCAATGTTTTGCGAGGTGGTCAAAAGGACAAACATTCTGCTTGGCAAGCAAATCTCAAATGTTTGGCAAACATTGCTTTCTCGTTTGGCCTGAGCTTAAGACATCTGATTGCAACATTGACGATTTGTGGTAAGTCTGTAAGGCACAACAGTAATAAGCACAACAGCTATAAAAGCAGGAAAATTTTGACTGCTGATAATTCTTGCAACTGCTTCAGCGATTTAAAACTTTAAACATTACTTTCTATTCAATGTTGTAATGAGGATAACATTATTGTACAATATTCGAACAAAACAGGCCAATTTGAAATACATCGAAACCTCAATAAACAGTAGACTGACAACGTGATTCCTTGCATTCGTTCGACGTTTTTAATCGGATGCTTTCATTTTCTCTTATGCAAGGTCTCACGACCAAACAGATTCTAAACAGAGATTAAAATCTTACAAAAAATCGAACGTCTTCTATCATTCGAACGTCGATCTAATCAGCCAATCAAACGGTAAGAATAGGCACGTGGTCCAACCTTATTAAGAAAGTCGAAATTTGATTGGATGCGCCCTAAATGCGGCGGATTTCGCCTAAGTAGTCTCTGTTTTGAAGCTGCATTGTCATAAGTCTCAGTTTGAAGCCATAACTATCATTCTATTCAACGCTGAAAACTGAGACTCATGTAGTCAGTCTAAATAAACAGTATCTAAATGTAACAAAATTTAAGAAGATAAATGTATGAATGACTTAATAAATTGATGATTTGTGCCGATTGACAAACAAAACATTATAAAATCTAGCTCATGCCTACCGGGTGAGTCGAATAAATGCTTCTCCTGTTTGAAAAACTACACCGGAAAAACTGCCCAAATGATTTGAAGGATCCCAACGCCAGTGGCTGACTGAGGCTTCTTAACTTAAATTTGAGAAGTTTCATCTAATTTACAAAGCATTAGTTTGCTCTCAAATGAAGAATTTCCCAAAAGTTGTTTTTCATCGGCTTTCGCTAAAAATATATGTGCGTGGTTGAAATAAATTCGCTTTTCGAGTTTTGACTGGTTAAAGACCGTCTTGTTATCAGGGGTCAGGGTGTTGCTTTCTTGGCAAGGAAACTGTGACAACATAAATTTTCTCTCCAATCAATGCTAAGCACCAAAAAGAACATTTCGTTTCAAAATCTCTATCAGATCACGGGCTTTAGGAAACTCTGAATTAACAATTAGATTTTCCGATGATACATCGAGTATTTTCTTCCTTTTTATTTCAGTCGTGATACATCGAGGGCGAAGCGCGTTGCAGAGTGACGTGACGGAGACCCATTATGCCACTCAAGTGTGGCTCTAGGTCACGTCACTCTGCCACGCGCTTCGCCCTCGATATATCACGATTGAAATAAAAAAGAAGAAAATACTAAATGTATCATCGGAAAATCTAATTTTTAATTCAGAGTTTCCTAAAGCCCGTGATGCAATTATTCAATACGACGTATTGAATTAAGCCTCGGCCAAACGATCCAACTATTATCAGTTTATAGGATTTCAATGAATAGTTTAAAAGCTACAGGGTTTCAAACATCTAAACACTTTTCTCGCGCACCCGGTATTTTACTATTCAAAACATCATAATATAAATGTCAGTTCTTGCGTATTGTTTCCAATCTAACAATACTTACTCTCGTTTTATCTTGAAAAAAATCTTCCTTTAATTGTATTTGTAAAGAAATGTCTGCCTGCTTCCTTTATTCTACTCATGCTGCTTCTATATCGTTGATCATACGAGGTATCATACGGATTAGAGATAGTACCAATTTGAACCTGAGACTGAACAGCAGTGTCTTGCACACTTTGATTCTGGGGTTGAACAGCGGGGTATTGCCAACTTTGATTCTGGGGTTGAACAGCGGGGTATTGCACACTTTGAACCACAGGATTGATTGTGACTCTTCGTTGATCAGTTTCTCTTACATTGGGATTGTGGATAGCAAATCCGGCTGCGGTTGTCTGCTTGGGTGCATCCGGGCGTTTCACCGGCCTTTCATTAATCCTAAATGAGGCAATGGATGTCGAAGCATTAACGCTGGATGTGAGAGGCGCTGAGGTACCGATTATATGGACAAGTGAGCCATTACTTGGATTAAGAACCAGATTACTTGGTTTAACAAACGAATTGCTTGGTTTGATAGCCGGATTACTTGAAGCTGGATTAGTGTTCTGGGCAGCAACTGAGCCATTACCTTGATTAACAACCGGATTACTTAGTTTAACAACCGGATTGCTTGGTTTGATAGCCTGATTACCTAAAACTGGATTAGTGCTCTGGGCAGCAATTGAGCCATAATTTGGTTGGATAACCAGATTACTTGCAATTCGATTAGTATTCCGGGCAGCAACTGAGCCATTAGTTGGATTAACAACTGGATTACTTGGTTTAACAACCGGATTGCTTGATTTGATAGCCGGATTACTTGAAACCGGATTAGTGTTTCGGGCAGCAACTGAGCCATTACTTGGATTAACAACCGGATTACTTGGTTTAACAACTGGATTGCTTGGTTTGATAGCCAGATTACTGGAAACTGGATTTGTGTTTCGAACAGCAACTGAACCATTACTTGAATTAGTAACTGGATTACTTGGTTTAACAACTGGATGACTTGGATTCGTAACCGGATTCCTTACAACTGGATTTGTGTCTCGGGCAGCAACTGAACCATTACTTGCTTTAACAACTGGATTGCTTGGTTTGATAGCCGGATTGCTTGGTTTGATAGCCGGATTACTTGAAACTAGATTAGTGTTTCGGGCAGCAACTGAGCCATTACTTGGTTTAACAACTGGATTGCTTGGTTTGATAGCCGGATTACTTGAAACTGGATTTGTGTTTCGGACAGCAACTGAACCATTACTTGAATTAGTAACTGGATTACTTGGTTTAACAACCAGATTGCTTGGTTTGATAGCCGTATTACTTGAAACTGGATTTGTGTTTCGGACAGCAACTGAACCATTACTTGCATTAGTAACTGGATTACTTGGTTTAACAACCAGATTGCTTGGTTTGATAGCCGGATTACTTGAAACTGGATTAGTGTTTCGGTCAGCAACTGAGCCATTACTTGGTTTAACAACTGGATTGCTTGGTTTGATAGCCGGATTACTTGAAACTGGATTTGTGTTTCGGACAGCAACTGAACCATTACTTGAATTAGTAACTGGATTACTTGGTTTAACAACCGGATTGCTTGGTTTGATAGCCCGATTACTTGAAACTGGATTTGTGTTTCGGACAGCAACTGAACCATTACTTGAATTAGTAACTGGATTAATTGGTTTAACAACTGGCTTACTTGGATTAGTAACCGGATTCCTTGCAACTGGATTCGTGTTCTGCTTAGCAACTGAGCCATTACTCTGTTGAATAGCCGAATTATTTATTGTTGGATTAGTGTTAGATTTCCCCTTAATCGTTTCGATTGCCTTTCCAGGATTACAATATTTAGAATTCTTAACTGTAGCTGCTGTGGCTGTACTTTCAATCTGTGACGTACTTTCAACACGTTTGCGTTTGATCGCTACCGGCCTTGAGACCAGCTTTTGAGATTGATCAGGTTTCGTTCTTTGAGTAGTGGCTGGGTTTCTAGACTCTCTGTAATTAGCTTGGAGCTGGTCTAGCGCAATGTGAGATGGGCTCAACAGTGGTCTTCGAGGCGATGGTGATGTCAAGTCTATACATTTTATTTTCGGCTCATTTTGCTTTGTTTCCTCCACAAGCTTTTCTTCGAAATGTTTTGTGCGGCGTTGTTGTAGGCGCTAGAACAAGAAAATGGTCGTTATTTGCACGATATTAGAGGAAACTTTGAGTCAAAAATTTTTTCCACTTTTCGAAAAATCTTACTGCAGATATAAGCAGACTAGACTGATTATTTGAGTCCCTTGTATCCCTGCGGTAAACCTTGCTGATCTGTTCACCCAAGTGACATTATCAAGTCAAAGAACACTGGGAAATAATGTTTCGTCCAATTCCTACCCTGACCATCCCCCGGGACACCCCCGGGTATTTGCACAAAAAATATTCCCGGCCCCCGGGCATTTGACTGTAAATTTTTCCCCTGCCCTTGGACATTTGACAACACCAGGAGCTTTCACATTATATAGTTACTGGGAATATAGCATGTTCTCAGTGCCCGGCCCCCGGGCATTCGCCAAAAAAATTTCCCCTGCCTCCGGACATATGCGCAATCAATTTTCGTCGACCCCCGGGCTGCCCAGGGGGATGGTCAGGGAAAGAATTGAACGAGACATAATGTAAAGTTACAAAAATACAGTAAAACCCGCATAAAAGAACCTGTGATTTTCTATAACAGGCTGAAATGGTTGTTATATATGGGATGTGTTACAAGAAAGCAGCCGCAATAGGTTCTTACATTATTTTTGATCTACAGTATCTACTTAAATTTTTTAAATACTACAACTAAAAAATGTGATTGCATGTACTGGACGGACCAAACAAGTATATTTTTACATTTTTGAAATTAATCTACTTCTCTGCATGTGTTTAATGACTTAGCAAAAAATATACCTGGGTTTGCACCAGTGTTTCAATAGTAATATTTTGTACAAGAACCCTCTTCGTTTGACAGGCTGAAGTGGTTCTTATATATAGGATGTGTTGCAGGAAAGCAGCCTCAATAGGTTTTAAATTCATTTTTGAGCTTACAGTACCTACTGGAATTTTCTTAAATACTACAACGACTAAAACCCCAAATAAAGACAATGTGACTGTATGTACTGGATAGACCAAAACAAAACCAGTATATTTTTACATTTTTGAAATTACATTTTTTGTACTATAATATACTGGATTACTGGGTTTACACCAGTGTTTCAATCTTTAGTAGTATTTTGTATAAGAACCTGTTTCATTTGTCAGGCTGATGTGGTTCTTTTATATAAGGTGCTTAATTGGCCAAAAATCAGCCTCGAGGTCGAGGTTCTTAATCCGAAGTTTTTTTATGCGGGTTTTTAATGTAACAAAGTCTTGGTGGAAATATTTTCACCAATCTGACGAGAACCAGGTCTGTTGGTTATCAAGTAAAAATTCTAAACGAAGAATCTACATGAAGATGAGCAGTAATAGTTTGGACTAGTCTGCACTTTAGCGGACCAGTTTTCAAGATCGGCAAGTTATGTGTCATGGGGTAAGGGTTAGGGTCAGGGTTAGGTTTTGGAAAAGGGGTTTTTAGGGTTAGTTAGGGTAAGTTAGGTTTAGTTAGGGTAAGTTAGGGTTAGTTAAAGTAAGGAAGGGTTTAGTTAGGGTTAGTAGGGTATTTGGTCAAATACGTTTCCGAGAGATATGACATAAAGCTGGTCCGCTAAAATGCAGTCGTCTCATAGTTTGCAAATCCGATAACAAATATAAAGATATAGTATGCATCTTACCTTGCTATAGTTCAACATAGCAATTTCCTTTATTGCTATTGGCCCAATAGGGCCATGTGCACTGCCATCTCGGCGAACATAAACCTATAGAAAGAACAAGGGGCGACTCAATAATCGTGACAACTGTAGCATCCATATATCTGGTTCATGTCACATGTTTAAGATTCCTTCAACGTTTACCACCATAATTTGTGTGCCACTTTTAGTTGAAGGTAAAATGAAGTAGACTAATTATACCGGGTGTCCCAAGAAAGTGCTCTCGTTTAAAAATCTTCAAAGCTCGATTATCAAACGTGTCATAACATTTTCTCACTCTCCTTCGCAGAGGCTGTATTACCGGAGGACGGATAGGACGGATGATATGTCCTTGGTCCTTCAGTAATACAGCCTCTGTGAAGGAGAGTGACATTTTCTTTTTTATCTCTTTTGTCCATGATCCAAACAGTTTTAAAGATAATAAAATGCTCGTTTTCATTGCTTAAAGGGCATAAAATGACAGGTAGAAAACGTTATTCTGAGCTATAATTTAGGCAACACCGTAAATGTTGCTTACTAGCCACTATTTTGAGATTTTTCATTATCCTTCAAGTCTACAATGATAGTTTGCGTTTCTGTCTGACATTTATGACCAAACTAAAAGCTTAATAGACAAAAAGAAATTGATCTGGTAATCACCAGTGCTTTTGCAGTATGCTTCAGAACCAGGCAGCCCTAAAAAGAGCTAAATTTGCTAATTTTAAAATCATCACAAGATCAGCTATACTAGGGAAAAGAATTTGGTCAATAATCTTCTTGCCAAAAAAGAAATTCAAAGAGCCGCTCGAGTACTTTTTGGGACACCTGGTATCTCCAAATGAACCTTCTTACCAAGTGGAAAACGAGATTCGCAATTATTTCTGACAAATGGTGGAAAGACTTCAAATAATGAAGATTTACCAGATTGAGCCGCTCGTTCCAAACCTGAACTCTGGCATGTAAGCACGGGCTTTAGAAAACTCTGAATTAAAAATTCGATTTTCGGATGATACATCGAGTACTTTTCTTCTTTTGTATTTCGTTCGTGATACATCGTGGCAGAGTGACGTGACCTAGAGCCATTATGCCACTCAAGTGTGGCAAAACGAACAGGAGATTCACTCTGCCACGCGCTTTACCCTCGATGTATCACGAACGAAATACAAAAGAAGAAAAATACTCGATGTATCATCCGAAAATCTAATTTTTAATTCAGAGTTTCCTAAAGACCGTGATGTAAGTAGGTCTATTTATGTTAAAATTGTCAGGGGTAAGTAGCTATATGTCGATATTTTGAGACCTGAGACGGGGAAGAGATAGAGATATCACCGTCTTAGCAATTAAATTACAGGTCTGGGAAAGATAGAAATTTAGTTGACATATATTCATTCCTGAAGATTTTTGAGCTGAAATTCCAGTAGTAAACTGCGTCACCTGAGTGGATGATGTGAATGCCATAACTGCAAATAGTGGAATCATTTTTTGCAAATCATCAAGCAAAACAATGAACTTTACATACCTCATGTGTTCCTCCTTCATATAAAAAACTGCTTTCCCCTTGAGAAATGTGTAGTTCAATAACTTTGCAATTGGGAATGGGATAACTAGTGTGGCGCCTCACAACAGGTAAGAACTTAATTCTACAAGAAGAAAATTTGAATGTCACAGGCAATATATATCATTCAGAGAGTGCTGCGTAGGCGAAAGAGTGTTTGACAGTAAGTATCTTTTGTTCACTGAATTTCTTGTCTTTATTGCCCAACGCTGAAGTAGGTAGTGCAGTTTTAGCCCATGGCGCGTATGCGAGGCTGCAAAGATACCTCAATGGGAACACAGGTGACATTCGTCTGAGCATATACTGCGCATAAGTTTGCGCAGGACCTCGTGTGGCTCTTTTCGTGTGACGTTCGCTGCCCCCTCGTCATCCCTTAAGGACAGCGCATGCTCAGACGAATGTCACCTGTGTTTTCAATGGGTTGATTAACCAAGATTACATCAATAGTTTCAAATAGATGCTTTCTAGCGAAGTAAACGACTCACCTATCATGCTTTTCTCTATAGTCAAAGATAAATCTTGCATTTCTAAGACAACCATGTGCGTTGGGAACCAAAGACAATTGGGAAAGAGGTCAAGGTTTTGTCCTTCGTCATATCAAATTGAAATCGAGACTCGGGAAAGGCTTATTCTTGTTAAAATGTTTCCTAATTCCTAGATATATAGACTTATGACACAAGTAAAACTTAGCTCCATTAAACTGAATTGTTATTTGCTGTTTAGTGGAATGTACAGTGATGAGAGCACAGGTGACATTCGTCTGTGGCATTCGCTTTTTTCAAATTATTCCCACTTCCTCGTTTTTCAAATTATTCCCACTTCCTCTTCACCCTTCCAAAACCAAACAAACTCCGAATAAAATTTCACCATAAGAAGCGGGAGAATTTCAGCTTTAATTTGATAAATTAATTATTTTGAAAAAATTCGTTGATTATGTGTTGCAAGACGAATGTCACCTGTGCTCAGTGATGAGTATTGTTGGGGGGAATGAAGTGAAAAAGAACAAACAGAACAAATGTAAAACGAAAACGAGGCCACGTTCGAAACCGGTCAGTTTCCGCTACGAGAATCAGAAAAGCGGCCTAAAAGAAGCTAGCCACTAGCTGCTCCCACCCGGCCTGCCATAACTTTCCATGAATGGAAGCCTCGCGGCCAGCCTCGTGTTGCATTTTTTCTCTTTGTTGCGAAAAAGAGGAATCTAATGGATGTTTACAAAACTTACGTATACATGTCGTCTTTGACTTTCGGCCTGAATTGATCGAATTCAGCCTTTATTGTGTAAATGATATTTGCTTCCATCCTTGTAGTACATTGAATGCCAGTAACAAGGCCTAAATAACAAAAAAGAATTAAATACCTTTTGAAAAAATATCACAGAAAAAGTAGTCCTTCCTTTATTACGAAACAAAATTCTTTAAAAGCAGAAAGATAAAAGAAAGATGGAAAATAAGATCAATTTGTGGAAGGATCCTTGTATTGTACTAGACTTACGACGTGATTCCTTGTATTCGTTCAATATTTATAATCTGATTTTTTTATTTCTCTCATATAACCATCCAATGCAATGAGCGATACTGAGACTTATGTAATGAGTATAGTATTGTACCGCGTGAGTCAGAAAAAATGCACGCCGTTTTAAATGCTTCTGTTTTCAATTAATATCAAAGTAGTAATATTGGCAAATGTCTTGTGACAGACATGCAGACAAGGTAAATTAGATAGTAAAATTAATCTGGCCTTAATCGGCCATTCCGTTTTGAAGTTATGAGGAATATTCTCGAGAAGGCGGCCAAAAATCACGATCAAATTTCCCAGAATTTCCTACCTCACAGCAATGACAAATTACTCTGTTGCATTTTATCCTCTTATACAAGGACAACAAATAAAATAAATTTCTTGACTTATAAAATAACATTTTGGTAAAAGAGTGGATTCTATTGTGATCAAAGCACACAAGTAAAGTGATTGTTACACAAGAATAAGGGTGCAATGAAATCTTCGTCATAAAAAGTTAAAACTGGTTGATAGCCGAAAGGGTGAAGTATCTTTTTGTGATTTTTCTGCTATTTTTCTGAACATTGTAAATATAGGTAAAATGGATTTATGAAAATTCCTTTACTTCAACATGCGTGAAAAAGGGAATATCTCATCAACTTAGAGCAACATGCAACTACATTTCATTCCCCTCAAGGCTTAAAAAGTGATTTTTACAAAGTATCAAACCATATATGTGCGTTTTTCTTTTATGTGTTTGAGTGAGGAGCTTGTGTTTGAGTGATAGCTTTGAATTGAGCTTTTAAAAGTTTCTTACTACCAGGTGCCCAAATAAAAGGTAACAGATTTTATCAGGGCTAGCGATGCCAATTTAGCTCCAATCAATTCGCAATGACTTTTAAGCTAATCCTGAAAAGTTAACTTGAACATAGAAACATTATTCTTCAAAGTTCAAATTTGACTCCATCTCCAAACCAGAGCTTTGGCGTTTCTCTAGCAAATACCGTGAAATATAATCAAATTTTTGTTAAAATTTATCAAGGCTATTATTGATTTATTCACTGTGCTTCAAGAATGTGTTTAGGCCAAAGAGGAAAAGCTCTGGTTTGGAGGTGAAGGCAAATTTCAACTTTCAAGATTAATAATTCAACTTTGGAAGCGCAAATTTCAACAAGCAAGGTATCTATGTTCAAGTTAACTTTTCAGGATTAATTTAAAACTTATTCCGAATTGATAGGAGCTAAATTGGCATTGCTAGCCCTGATCAAATCTGTTAACTTTTATTTGGGACAACCGGTATAATTCTGAATTTCTCATCTAGGAGTTCTCATAAAAACGTATTGAGGGAAGGCAAACCGATAGATGAAAATTTGTTGCAGTAAAATCAGCCCTTGCGTTGAACAAAGAGAACGTGGAGGATACAAACCATCGTCCTGCACTCCCCCAAGAACAACACCGCCTTCCGAATTCAGAAATGCTGAACCATACTTCTGAATATACTGCAATGAAAATAATGATTTCAGTATCAGGTTTGCTGAAAACTGAGAATTACATAAGTAGGAAATCTAACGAACTTTAGCCTGCGTGCAGCCTCGACGAGTTGAGGGTGCGCGCAGGCTAACGAACTTAAGATTTGAACTCACGCAATCCCTAGCCTGCGCGCAGCCTCGACACTCCTTGTTGAGGCTACGCACAGGCTAGCAGTCCCTGGCTTCTTCTGGCAATGGCCAACCTCATTCCCAGGCCCCAAACAGTCTTCTCGCAGGAGTAATGACCGTTGTATCAAGGTTGGGCAATGGCAACGAACGTTCTTGGAAATTTAATTGTAATTTAAGATTCCTAAATACGAAAAACAACTTTCTGAATCACTCACTCCAGAGCTCTGGAGAGGCTACATTCTAATGCGTTAATATAATAACCCCATTTCAACTACGCAAGTGCTGCCTGGTATCCTATGTTTGCAAAGAAACTTCAAACAGCCCAAAATTAATGTGTTAGATGCTTCAGCCTAAGTAACATCTGTAAGAAAATAATTGGCTCGCTATAAAAGAAAGAGTACGGCAGGTCATATTTTTTCCGTAAGGGTTTGAAATTCAGAATTCTTGTTCAAAGTGTTTGCACATTCTTGTAAATACATTGGTTAAAAACCTTGTTGAAAAGGAACCATGTTGAAAGATAATCCGTCACAGAGATAAAGTAAAGAGTTACATAGAATTGTTTGTTATCATTTCATTTTAATTTAGACTATGTTCACACGATGCCGGCACATTTTGAAAACGGTAGGAAATTTGACGGTAACAAACTTGTTGCAATCTCCCCAAGAATCTGATGCCAAAGAAATGTACCTGCACACCTTAAGAATTGATCAGCCTCGTTTTTAAGGGGTCGAAAATTGCTCCGTTTTCGTCGTTCTTGAGTGTTCATACGATGCTGTTTTCAAAATGTGCCGGTTAGAGTTCCGTTTTCAAAATCTACCGTTTTCAAAATCTGCCGGCAAAAATGTGCCGTTTTCGTGTGAACGGGAGGCCAATCCCTATCCGTGACATTCTTCACCGTTTTCAAATTGCGCCGGTATCGTGTGAACTGTGAATGCAGTCTTAGTCTATACTTACTGCTTTTAAATAGCTTTCTTGCATCATACGACCCCCAGATTTAAACTCATAATTGCGGCTTTCTGTTGCACTAAGTATCTCATGCATGGTATAGGTTGACCTTCTCACCCTGAAAAGGAATCAGTCAGTTATTGCAAGTATGGTTAAGTAACACAAAGATACAATGAACTATACATAGGTTACATACCAAAATATTTCAATCTACCAAATTGTAATTGACAGATGACAACAGTTGTAGCAATGTTCAATTTTTGGAGGTAAAGTCTGCCTCAAATTATATGTCATGTGAAAATGCTAGCGAATAACAACAATTAAAGTGTTTTGGATAAGTAACTTTGCGTTATCGCAAATCTCACGTGACATCTAATTTGAGACTGACTTTAGTGTCAATTTTCTAGAATTCTGGTTTAACTAAAGTCTGTCTCAAATTAGATGTTACGTGAAAATGTCCGCGAATAAAAACATTTGAAGTGTTTTGCATGATTAATTTTGCGTTATCGCAAATCTCACGTGACACCTAATTTGAGATAGACTTTAATTTAAAACATAGCCATAAAAGGATACTGGGTGGACCAAAAAGAACTTCACATGTTTGAAAATTCATTTTGCGGAGAATATTTTAGGTATTGAATCAATCAAAGTTTGATTGATACCCAAAAAGGCTGTAAGTATTTTTTTATTTTTGTTCTATTTTTCTGAGCATTGGAAACATAGGTAAATTTAATTTACAAAATTCTGTAACTTTGAGATGCGTAAAGAGGCCTAAAACCCTTGATCAAAATTATAAACAATCTCTTCACTCAGCAACATTTCATTCCCCTAAAGAGTTAAGAATGAAATCTTAATAGAAGCAAAACGTACATATATGGTTTGATACTTTTGCAAAAATCACATTTTAAACCTTGAGGGGAATGAAAAGTATTTGCATGTTGCTCTAAATGACGAGATTACTTTTCCCTTTTTCACGCATGTTGAAGTAAAGGAATTTTCATAAACCCAATTTTACCTACATTTACATGTTCAGAAAAATAGAAGAAAAATCACAAGAAATTCTTCAGCCTTTCGCCTATCAACCAAACTTTGATTCACTCCAATGCCTCAAGTAACGAATTTTCAAACATGTGAAGTTCTTTTTGGTCCACCCGGTTTATATATGAAAATAATATTTGGTTCTGTCAAAGGACAAATTACATGCAGCAAAGGATTGGAAAAGGTGAGCTCATGCTCTGAAAACAATCATTGTTTTAAGAACTCTACAACAATCTTTTGCAACTGCCTCAGTGAAGGACAACATAAAATGAAGGCCTTGTGTTAACACTGCTTCTTACCAAAAAATCTTGAGAACATTTTGAATTTGAACTGTTCTTGTCTGAAAATTTTTAAAGCCTTTCATACCACTCAAAACAATTGTTACTCAGAATGTGAAGAATTCTTGAAAATTCTTGAGAATTTTTTAGATTTCTTGTCATGTTAATGGGGACAGGGACTATACAGACTCTCGATTGGACAAGGGTCTGTTGCTCAGTTTTCGGAAAGATGCCCACTTCTAATTGCTAAAATTCTTCCTTGGCATCCACTTTGAAGGCTTATTACAGGAAATTGTTTGTCATAAGCACAACATCTAGATTGAGTTATTATAAATAAATTACATGCCTTCTCAATGACATAGTTACCTCTTATTTTCAACTTGTTTCGGGGTGAACTGTATTGCTGCTGGAGTTGATATATATCTTGCCCTCTTCTGAAGAAAGAAAGATTAAAAAACACATGTTACATGATGGAAAATTAACCTTTTTAAATTATCGGCAGTGGAAGATTGTCTTTTCATTTACAGTAGATGCTTTCAAATCTGTTTAGATAAAAGCCAGAAAACCAGTACTGTGCAAACAAAAAGAGTTCGTTTTCTCACTTGGACACTTCAAGCAAGTCTCGTCAGTCCACATCGATTTTATACATCAATTTTATGATTTTATTTTTTACGATTTTATATTTCAAGAAAATTTTTTCCAAAAATACAGAAAGAAGAAACTGACGTATATGTGTTCTACTAAGACCTCACATCCTCTCTCACAATCATTATTCGGCCTATTTAAATTATGCTTTATCCAAAAACACATAAAAATCTTTTTTTTTTAGTTTTTCTGTTTATGCAACAACCTCAAAGGGGACCATTATGGAAATAAGGTCAACTCGATCTTTTAATGCTACAACCCCTGCCCTGCCACTATAATTAGGGGTGTTCTTAACCGGTATTTATTAACACTCATATTAAATTGTATTGTATATATATATCTATTTTTTATTGATTTAATCATTGTAAATTACTTTTGTGGCAAATTGATACATATATACATATGAAGATATTATCTGACACTCCTAAATGTTGGACAAAAGCAGCTTTCAGTATGTTTGATGATAATTTTGCATTTGAACGCAATCTTTGTACAACCAAAAGAAATTCAAGAAAAATATTTTGTTCCATCTATTGTTTCACTCCTCAAAAATGCGTGCAGAATATATTCCACATGGATGCACAAAAAAGGGAGGCAATCTCTGCCATCATAGGTGGGTGCCTCAAAAATGTGTGGTTAATGTTGACCAACCAACTCGCTTTCAAAACGGAAAATAGGATATTTTGAGTCAGGCATTTAAGGGTCTACTAAAAAAATTCTTTAGAATTACTATTGTTTATTCATCTGTTTGGAAATAATCATGCACATTTACCAACCAAACCAATTTTTATCAACCAAATGATGCTGACCAAAATATTTGAGATGGCTGCCTTATCAGATGTTCTAACTCAACAAATAAAGCGTAGTAAATAATATTTGCATCCAATTTAATCAAGTTGAAGGTGTTGTGGCGTTGTGTTGTAACCCACTGACTTTGCAGCCCGAAAGTCAGGCGGACAAGGTTTAAACCCCACCAGCACCTCTTCTCTTGTCATGTCATGACAAGGGGTCACAGACTCGATTAGCGCTTAGCTACTTCTGCGATCCCAGCACTTGGCGCTAGGGTGGTTCCAGAAAAAAACCGTACCCCCCCCCCCCCTATGGAAGAGAAATCTTCAAGAATCCAGAGGTGTGCATCAAAATCCCCAAAGATCCCGGCATGCTGCATCTGAGAAAAAAAACCTAGGGGTAGTGACATGAAATAGGAAAAATCCGGACCCTCAAGTTGTTTGTAAACTCTTCCATAGGGGGTAAACTGTCCTTAAAATCGAAAAATTGAAGCTTTCAATAGCTTTAAAGGCAAAATCCGGACCTTTCAAGAGATTTTACCACGCATTTCTGAAGGCTCTTCCATAGGGGGGGTATGGATTAGGTATGGATATTAACTGGAACCACCCTAAAAACCGCAACTCCACCTTAAATTTCAGCTAATCTCTGTTATTTTTACCAGATCCTTACACCAGTAAGAGAAAATTTCTGTATGTCCCCACAAGTAGCAAAGTATGCCAAATGCATATAATTATATCATAGACATCTGTAATAAATTCATGATAATAAATAATATGTAAACTATAAACCATCAAGTTCAAGACCATCAACAAAATAAACAGAAAATAGAATATAAAAACACAACTGTTTATATACAAAACGTTTCGATTTCAAATCTTCCTCAGTTAATATAATAATAATTAAGCTCATCGGGCCTAATAAAGTGCAAGGAATGGAATGCACCCTGATTTCGGAGAGGCCCCAGTTATTTTCATAAACACAGCAAATATGTCGGTTTCAAAAAGCTGTAGATTATAACCAGTGGCTACTTTACGCCACAATTGTGTAAGTAAATACTTCAAGTGACCCATTTTCCCATGATTCGTTGTCAAAGAAGCAGAGAGAAGAAGCGACCCACATTTTGGTTTGGTTTGTCTTCCTGCTTGGCGCTCGACTTGGATTTTTTTGCCACCAGTACACTAGTTGTTTTAGTGAAAGGGAATGACCAATTTCACATGCTAATAATTGAATGTACAATTTGCTATTCATGAAATTATTCTTTGCAATTTCTAATACTGTAGTATGACATTGGCCAAATTGGCTAATTTCACACAACTGAAATTATACAAACAATTTCATTCATTGAAAGTGAACATAACAACTAATTTCTCTCAAAGCAAATCGGACAAACAATTCCCCACATGAGAAATACTGAAATATGTCACAGCCAATTTTCATTATTGTGAAAGTAGACACTACAGACAGTCCTATTTCATAGCCAATTTCACATGCATGGCCAATTTCACCAGTGGCCAATTTCAGCAAAAATTTTCCAGCCAATTTTCATTATTGTGAAAGTAGACACGACTGTCCTATTTCATAGCCAATTTCACATGCATGACCAATTTCACTAGTGGCCAAGTTCACCAAGCTTTTACCTGTGCACCCACTGACCGGTCATAATTTAATCTTAGGCGACTGTCTCAAAAATGTTTGGTTAGTGTCATTTTGATTGCAAAATATCGGTCGGTCGGTCGGCAAATATGATCAAATTTCAATTTTTCCCAGATTTTTAAGTTCAGACCATGTATTATTGAATGCAAAAACACAAAAACAAAATCTTCGTTGTTGTTTTCCTATATAACATTTAGACGCCCGATCCAAAATTCTGATTTTTTTCATACCAAACATTTTTGAGACGGTCGCCTTATATATCATTAGACATTACCTTCTGATGACGCGATTCTTTGCAGTCCTCAGCCTCCGGTTCTTCTCGTTGCCTTTTGAAGAACTTGCGAAGTTTTTGAAGGATCGACGCCATGATATCTTTCTGGAACAGAATATCACGCGATTTGGAACGTCACACGCCTTTTAGGCCCAAACGAATTTTCCCGCTTNTGTTTGGTTAGTGTCATTTTGATTGCAAAATATCGGTCGGTCGGTCGGCAAATATGATCAAATTTCAATTTTTCCCAGATTTTTAAGTTCAGACCAGGTATTATTGAATGCAAAAACACAAAAACAAAATCTTCGTTGTTGTTTTCCTATATAACATTTAGACGCCCGATCCAAAATTCTGATTTTTTTCATTTTTAGAAGACGGTCGGTCGGACGACACTAACCAAACATTTTTGAGACGGTCGCCTTATATATCATTAGACATTACCTTCTGATGACGCGATTCTTTGCAGTCCTCAGCCTCCGGTTCTTCTCGTTGCCTTTTGAAGAACTTGCGAAGTTTTTGAAGGATCGACGCCATGATATCTTTCTGGAACAGAATATCACGCGATTTGGAACGTCACACGCCTTTTTAGGCCCAAACGAATTTTCCCGCTTTTTGAATTACATGAAAATGAGGCTACAAGACAACAACATTGGATTGGAGCTTGGAAAGGGGGTTTCAGAAACAGGATCGTGATCTTCGTAGCTCACAACATTCTATCACTCTATATTTTGGACTTACCGTGCGTGACCAACTTCAAACAAAATGATTGGAGTGGTCGAATCTTGAAATTCTGGCTATTGAACCTAAACTGAAGTTTGTTTTCAGTCACGACGACCTTTATATCTCCTCGCAGTGGACAAGCGACATAAACAGATCCCTCTCAATTCTGCTATAATGCACTCACTTTCTTTTATAAATGAAAGGAAGCCTTTTGGCGACTCATGGACTTGATTAAATGTTCACATTACAAATATCCATCTTGACGAGAGAGCAAATTTTTGAGCTTTAAAAAATAATTAGAAAGAGAAGATCGTGAGCCAAAATTGGATTTGAACCATACAGCCTTGCAAATTTCTTCGCAAAGAATACAAAGCTCCTATGCGTTTCTGCCATAATAGACAGCCAGCCTCAGCCGCTAAATGTCATGTACCCATGATCTCCATGAATACTTGTTATAGTATTCATTTTGCTGTATTTATGTTCCTCAGTAGCTGCTTAAAGTATACAAGTTGTCTTGTACTAGGCTATTGATGGAAAAATGAAGTATGAAATCTGAAATCATATAGACTCCATCATGACTGACTTCCCAATACGACCCGCGAGCCACGACAAACTACCAATGACCACGAAAGACACGAGACACTATTTGCCCACTATCCCATAGACTGACTTCGTACTCTGTACTCCGTGAGTAAAAAAACTGAGGTCCGCAGTTGGTAGGCAGTTTCTTAAACCTTAGGGCCATTTTGTAACCAAAAGTTCCTTATGTGTTTCTTATATTGTAAATGCCCAAAGTATAGAGCGAATATATTTATGTTAAAAGGGCTTCCAAATTACTTAGTAAGATCTCAAAACATGTTATGTAAACATAATTCGCACTCAAAACAATTCCAAAACATCCACTATTATTGTGCAGTGTCAAAACATTTTCAAGTGACCTGTGAAGATTAAAGCTACAAATTGCTTGTAATTTATACAAAAGCTGCTTCTTATACAAAAAAATGAGTGTAAACCTTGCTTCAAGTTAAATTGGTTGTAAAATATTATCTGAGTAAGCTTTAATGACTAGTGCAAATATCATCAGACCTTCATGAGACTCTGAAAGTAGAAAGAGGGTTTGGTATTCAAACAGTACATGGTATTCAATAGGCTAGTATAGTCAATAGTATACGGTATTCAATAGGCACTTCAGGGCCGTAGGAAGCATCTTAAACTTGGAGGGGCACGAAACTTTAAGGGTACTTTTTCATTAAGCTAAAGGGCCAATTCCTGAAACAAAAAGGTCACTTGTCCGTTTATTGCAAAATCTTGGGGGTGCGTGCCTCCAGTGCACCCCCCCTCCCCCCAGTTCCTACGTCTCTGGTGCACTTTCTAAATGTTTAGTTTGTTGTCCAACTTCTTAAATACATTCGGTACCATATGACAAACGGAGAAACTTTTTTGGCCACCGGTAAGAAGTCAAGTACATTTAAGAATGTAAAATTGAAGGATCTGAAATTGATTCTTGAAGATAGAAATAAAAGCATATCAAAATAATCAAAAAAGCATTTACAAATGTTTGTGATTAAAGAGCCATTACACTTTACTTTTTTATATACTGCGCTGCCAAAAAACTTTAAGCCATAGTGCTCATGCTACACATCAAATCATTGTCATATACTGTAGACATCAATTGAAAGATATTAAAGAGTCGAGTTGGAATTTGGAGAGAATTTTTAAATTTGACTTTGGAAAAGGGGGTTTTCTCTTGGGAATTCTAGCAACGTTTTCGTTTCAAGTCATACAGAAATCAATTTCATTTCATCTGAAAGCCCAATTCCTTCTAATTTTCGACGAATGTTTTGCGGAGAAATGGCAGTGCCAACAGTTTGGAACGCATCATGGAAAAATGCTCCCTCTTCACTGACAGAATTGATTTAGCCCTCAAGATTCTTCAGTCGTCAAACTGAAAGCTTCATTTGAGCTTTTTCATTGCATATTTGTAAATAACAGAATACTTGCACCTTGCGTTGTCTCCTTCAGACTTCTTTTTGCAAATTGTACTACAACTTAATCGAATTTACAACCGACGAATTATCGCGGAAAATGGACGGTAAAGGGCCGTCTAGTGTGAACTTCGAAACGGAATTTTGCTTTGAAAAATCGTGTGGATAGACGAACAAATAGAGGGGCGAAATAGACGACCTGTGCATCGAAAATTGCGTCCGTCCTGTTGTCACACAAGATGATTTGTCCGTCTAAGACACCTGGTCCATCCAGGCGATTTGTTCATCTTCTGGTGTGGAACAGACTACTGTTACAAGAGATACCGGGATGAGATGGGTCACATTTCTACACTCTAGTCATCTAAACTATTTACAGTACCTATCAGCTTTCATTTTTTCTCTTCTATCAAGCATTGTTTCGTGCATTTTTCCTTTGTTCCTGGCCTTTCCTAATTTGCTTTTATCTTCTTTTGAAAGTCTTAATTTATGATCTTGAAAACTTTGAAACTGTTTCACATAATTGATTTCACATTGACGAGGATTTAAGATATCTTCTTCTGTGTCGTCTTTTTTGTCGTCTTTCTTCTTTTTGCTGAAAGATAATAAGCCATTGTTACAGGCAATTATTATAAGGGGTGTTTGAGCTAGCAATAAATAAGATTCAGGATACCGGGTGAGCAAGAAACACCTGATGTTTGAAAAAATACTGTTCCCTGGATATCAAAGCAATAACATTGGCAAACTTCTTGTTTAATAGTTGATATGTTTAATTAGATACAAAAATTTATTTGGCTTAAATTGGTCTCTACTTTCCGGAGTTATGGGAGATTTTCTCGAGAAGGCTCCTTCGAAAACTCTCAAAATGACAGAACTCTTGTACTGTAACTTAACACCTTTTTCTTTCTCAAGAATTCTTGAGAATTCATAAAACATCTTGTGAGCTCTAAAGAATTGTAGTGTAGGCCAATGATGCAGTCAAATTTGTTCCAAGTTTTTACCAGCATGGAACCCCATAAACCCAGCTAAATTGTGCTTGCTTTAGAAAAATATACTTACCTTTTTGATGAATCAGTTCGCAGTGTGAAAATTTCCTTTTCGTTGACTTTTGCACTTAGAGACTTTAAATCTCCCATTTCAGTCACAGTTAAAAAATAGCCATTGTGTCCTTGGAGAGCAGTCTTTTCTTCTTCAATAACAACATCAACTTGCTCTTGAGGGCCCATAGCATCAGCACGACAAGTAACATCACCTGTTGAATTCACTGATATGTACTTTCCTGATTGACAAAGAAGGTTAAAGAAATCTTCAGAAACAGTTAAAGGATAAGGGATGCACCCTCAGGGGCCCTCCTAGACCAAGAGGTCTGGACCAGATGGANTGAATGTAACGTAAACTGCCTGCAAGCAGTAAATAGGGGGAGCTCTGTATTACACTGGAACCATATTATTTTTCAGGACACTAGAAGTTGTAGTGTCGCCTATAGGATCTTATAAGTACATTTCAGGACCTTAGAAGTTGCATACATGAAGCACTTCCCTGATGCAGTCAAATTTGTTCCAAGTTTTTACCAGCATGGAACCCCATAAACCCAGCTAAATTGTGCTTGCTTTAGAAAAATATACTTACCTTTTTGATGAATCAGTTCGCAGTGTGAAAATTTCCTTTTCGTTGACTTTTGCACTTAGAGACTTTAAATCTCCCATTTCAGTCACAGTTAAAAAATAGCCATTGTGTCCTTGGAGAGCAGTCTTTTCTTCTTCAATAACAACATCAACTTGCTCTTGAGGGCCCATAGCATCAGCACGACAAGTAACATCACCTGTTGAATTCACTGATATGTACTTTCCTGATTGACAAAGAAGGTTAAAGAAATCTTCAGAAACAGTTAAAGGATAAGGGATGCACCCTCAGGGGCCCTCCTAGACCAAGAGGTCTGGACCAGATGGACAAAAAACTATCAAATGTTCTCAAAAATTGAGGATTATTAGACAATGAGGAAAGCTTTATTTCAGCTTGCTTCAGTTGTGTCAAAGTTCTGAAGCTGATAAACATTGATCCCATACTGTATTTTGATGACTGTTGATGTCTTAATCTGTCTTAAATCAAAATCCTAACTTATTATTGCCAATTTGTGGTGTCAAAAAAATAGCAAAAAATAATTGGTGATGTAGCCTATTTGTTTAGCTATATATACCAAACATTTCTTTTAATCGCTCTATTTCGCGGATCTCTTTATTTTCTATGCCATATTCTCTCAATGTAGGTCACTTTTGGGTCACCTGGTGGAAACATAACTTGAAAAAAAATTCTATCAGAGAAATATAAGAGAATTTTAAAATATCCAGTCCTCTACCTCCTTTTCTCTCAAATATCGATCAGACATTTAGCATGATGCAAGAATGGAAAGTTTGTTTTCCACACGCACAAATTTAGATGACCTAACTAAGTAAGTTTTGCGGTGAAAGTTGAAGCTTCAGCAGCTTCAGCAGTTGATACCATGATCAACAAATGCAAAGATTTTTACACATGCAAGTTATTGCGTACACACAGCCAACTTTCCAGTCTAGTCTAGCAAGTTTCCAAACGAACTGAAGGAAGCTGACCTTAGCCCTCTGTTTAAAAATGATGATTCAAATTATAAGGTAAATTTTAGGCCAGTTAGTGTCATACCTGCAGCCTCTAAAGTCTATGAAAGAATTCTAAAAGACCAAATATGCCCAGACTTTCATGATAAATTGTCAAAAATCTTGTCTGGTTTTAGAGAGGGGTATAGTACGCAACATGCTTTGATTAGATTGATAGAAAAATGGAGGAAATGTCTTGACGCATCAGGTATAGTAGGAACAATTTTAATGGATTTATCCAAAGCGTACAACTGTCTGCCTCATGACCTCCTCATTGCAAAACTGGAGGCCTATGGATTTGAATTCAACAGCCTTTGCCTAATGTACAGCTATTTGGATTGCCGCCATCAAAGGGTAAAGATTGGTTTGCATAGAAGTTCCGCAAAAAGAATAAAAGTTGGGGTTCCACAAGGATCTGTCCTAGGTCCTATGCTCTTTAACATATTTGTAAATGATCTATGTCTCATGAGACTAAATTTCGCGGATGATAACACCATATACTCATGTGGGCTAGACCTACAAGAAATAGTAACCAATTAGGAAAATGATCTCAGTAGATTATTTAAATGGTTTACAAACAATGGAATGGTTGCAAACCCAAAAAAATTCCAGCTAATGTTCCTTGGCTTGAAAAGGAAGAGAGGACTGCGACTTAACATTGATGAGAACAAATTATCTGCAACAGATCATGTTTATTAATTATTTTACTTTAAGTTAGGTTATGTATATTGTATTCTTAGATGTATTTAGATATATTTGTCAATAAAAACTGAAACTGAAACTAAACTACTATGGATTGAAATTGAAAAGAAATTAAAGTTTAACAAGCAAATTACAACGTTATGTTCAAAGGTCAACAAAAAAATCAGTGCCTTTTCTAAGGCTAAATATGTATATTTCTAGAGAGCAGGCATTAACAATTTGCAATACGGTAATTCTATCAAATTTCAATTATTGCCCTTTGATATGGCTCTTCTGCAACAAAGGTGCAAACAAAGAAATTGATCGCACACATAAACGTGCTCTTCGGATCCTCTATAAAGACTACGAATGTTCCTTTGAAACATTGCTCGCTCGAAGTGGCAGCTTTAGCAGGCCTGGCCGTTTAAGGCGGGCGATCGCCCACGCCCACCTCCGCGCTCGCCTCGGGTGGCCGAGGCGAGCTACTCATCGCTCGCCTCCACGTCAGTTCAAAAGGAAACCGCCCGCCTTGGGCTTTCATTCATTACTAAAATTTTGACAGGAAATTAATCCCCTTATTATTTTGACCTTAATTAAATTTCCTCCCCTTTTAATCTCCTCTTTAACACTCAGGAAGTCATCTACTCCTGTAAATCAATCGTTAACTACTTAACTAGTCAGGCGAAAAACAAATGAACATTTTAAATAGCTACTGGGGCACATATTTTTTGAATGGCTTCATTTACACCAGACTGTTCTTTCGACAAAGTTGCCCTCACAGAATCGATAATATCATTTCAACATGGAGACCAATAAAAAAAGGATCGACTGTTGCGCTAAAGACTTTCGAAAAGTACGACAACAGGGCTGATCTTGGATTGGAACTAACATTGAGGAGATAGATGGGAAAGATTGAAGATTCTACTCCGTATTTAATACTTCATCTTATATTTACTATATTTAGTTCTGTTCATAACTCTCATTAGTGAAAGTGCGGTTGATTTACGACTATATACAACTATCATTTCATTTCTGCTGGAGAATGGCCTTCTTGTTTTGAAAAGTTAGCTGTTTAAAGACAAATATTACATTCCCCGTTTATCCATACACTTTTCTTAACGATTTTGGGTATACTGAAAATCGCCCGCCTGACTATACCGAGGAGAGCGATGTACCGCTTGCCTGCTAAAATGCTCACGGCCAGGCCTGCTTTAGCATACATGTTAGAAACCTGCAAAAATTAATGACAGAAATCTATAAGTCAATGAATTATCTCAATCCATCACTTGTATGGGAATTTCATGAAAAGAAAGATGTAACTTATAATCTAAGGATACAAAATCTATGCAAACTGCCACAAATAAAGACATTGAGCTTTGGACAAGAATCACTGTCTTTTAGAGGTAGTTTCCTAGTCAAAATGAGCCAACACGTTCGGCTTTCAAAAAGAGGATCAAGCATTGGGCTGGAGAGAAATGCACCTGCAAAATATACCACTAACTTTTTGAATTAACTATTTAGATATTTTTGTTTGTAAATAGTTGGTTTGAATTAGTGTGTTTTTATTACTGTTGTAAATACCAACTTTAAATATGGATAAATATGAATATGGGTGTAATGTAAGATCTTTTTCTTACCATAGCCTGACTTGAAAGCAACCTTCGTTTCACCCAATTTAATGAGAGTAAAGATTTCTTCAACCTCTGGTGATTGATCTTCATGGAATTCCCCAACAATCAAAGTCCCATTATCCCTGGCTTTGATAAAGTTCCCTTTGTGTGTTTGCAGTGCAACATTGCAACTTCTTATCTGGCTATATTCTTTGAAAGCCCACCAACCCCCGTGATCTATGGCATCTTCATCTCTCTCTTCAACTCCTTCATCTGTTTTGTCATGTTTTCTCTTCTTTGATTTCGATTTCTTGCCAGATGAGGAACCTTTTAGCTTCAGTTTTCCAATCTTCACCTGTTTATATTCAGCCATCTTTGTATGAAGGGACGTCAATCTCGATATGGGAGTCGAAAACGAGTCTCGAATTCTGAAAGATCAAAGAAAGACAGAGGGGGTCCAGGCGTGTCCCCAAGCGAGTACCCTACCCTAGTTTTCGTTTCTTTGGTTCTTTGGTTTTGCACAAACAATTAGTATGACCGAGAAACATCTATTGATAGATTTGCTTTTTGTATACACAATCTGTATGACCGAAAGACATCTACATTGATGATGTGAGAGTTGCACACCAGTGGCGTACCCAAGGGGGGAATGGGGGGATCCGGACCCCCCACTTTTCAAAAAGATGATCCTTGAGATTCACTCAAAAACGCAATAAAATTTGTAGCTAGGGGGTAGGCAGATTTGTCAAGAGATGGTCTTTGAGATCTTGAACAGCAAGGAGTCGATGGTTGGGTAAAGGCTTCGTACGGTTAGAAGGTTTTGGGTTTCAAAGAATGCTGAAACGATATTGGGAGAGGCGTTCTGAGACAAACAAGAAGGCGTATCCTCAAAAATTGTCCTGGTGGCTTCGCCCCCAAACCCCCTCATTTCAATACCCCCAGTTATCTTAGCTTGGACACACCGCTGGGCTGGCTAGAGGAATCACTATTTGCCACTACTCTCGAAACAATCTCGGGAAAGTGATTTGAAGAGCCTGTACCCCAACCTCCAAAATTAATTCAAATTACAGCAACAATTCCTGTGACAGCAGCATCTCGCAAAAGATGCCATTGACCGACTGGACAATTTGATTCTGATAAGTACTGAAAATAGACATTTCCTTGAATATTCCAGCACTGAATCATTTCGTAGCAAAGCTAAGAAAGGTAATTTTGCAATTCGTACTTGACATGCTGGACTGTTCTTTGTTGAATATGAATTATTTTATTTTACTTTTAAAGATCTCTACTCGTTCCTTGGATTGATTTGCAATGATGGGTATCGATTTCTATGCAAAGTTTACAAAACGTTCTACCAATTTTGTATTCATTGCAGCCCCCGGGGGGGTAACTTGAGTCTTGGGATGACGGGGACGTGCCGCCCAACTTTTAGGGAAAGACCCATCCTTAAGGATTCTCGATCGATTTTCATACCCATTTTTAAGGATTTTGAGAAAAAAGTACCCAGTTTTAGGGTTTCGGAAATCAGCTGTATGTAACATGTAAGAGATTAAATACTGTCGATAAACTACAACTAACATATTACATTACCGTAGGAAACATACTTTAACTCTAAAACTAAGAACGCAATATTTCTACGGTGCCTACAGTACAAACAAACA
>REGM01000076.1:438759-451153 GCA_004194415.1 Aurelia aurita | reverse complement strand
TTATCGTCGTAGAAGGATTAACAAACAGTCAACTAACAAATGGACATCTGTTTTACACATCACTTTTGATGCGTTGCATTCATTTTCCCAAGACAATAACACATGCTCTTGACATTCTGGTAAGGCAGAAAAGTGGCAGAAATTTGATCTAGCAAAATTTATCAGCTGTATAATGAAATATCTTTAACGGTATATCTTAGGTATGAAATACGCAAAGTTTCAGAGCTGCGGATTCCGTATTCCAAAAATTCAGACTCCCTTGAGATTAAAAACAAAGACTCAATAAATAAATGCCAAGCCTGCAACTGCTAGACTTGCTTCAAGTCTATTCCGTGGTGTATCAGCGCTCAATAAAACATAATAACTTCTGCGGGGGCGTAAATCGTGACGAGGACGCTGCGAAGGAGAAACGATAATCGTCACGATTTACGCCCCCGCAGAAGTTATTATGTTTTATTGAGCGCTGATACACCACGGAATAGACTTGGAGCAAGTCTAGCAACTGCAGATTATGTAAAATATTTTATCCCAGTTTAGGTTCTATTGTAAATTGTATTTTTCTTATAATATTTTATGTATTTTATGAATAGTTGACCTTAATTAGTAATTATAGCTACAATTTCTAAGCCAACTTTAAATGAAAGAATTTATTATCATTATTGTATTATTTTATCTTGAAATTATCTTCAGGGTGAAGTTGGAAGGAAAGATCACATTGAGCACACAACCAAAGATTATGCATTCGTATCTTTTGGTGTTATTCTTTTCGTTTGGGAGCTGCTTCCTACGTTTACTATCGTGTGGTTGTTTCGAGTCAGAGGCCGAGCCAGTGGATTGGTACGTATCATTACTTATGTCATAAGTGTGTTGTATCCCGAAATTATGTCGCTGCATTAAATGTAAACTATTCTACGAGAGTGTCTAATTGTTGATTTCCAGTCAGTGGTATTTCCCAGAGAGTGGAAATTCTATTTAATTAAAAAAACCCTCAGTTTTGTGCGAATCTTATACGCTTCGACTAAGAAAGATACATTTTTCGATGAAAAATACGAGTAGAACCGCTTGACAAGATTAGTTTCAATCGCCTGATCACAGTCGTTCCTAACAGGCTAGTCTTCATTAAGTGGAATTTTCCGAGCGGGCAGAATTCTACGCAATACACGACTACGCTAAAGATGGCGGCGATGAACCTTTTACCAAGATGCATTTCGTTCTTTAATCGAAGTCCTATAGAATCGTCAAATATTCGCACATAATTAGAACGGAACGCGTCTTGGTAAAAAGTTCCTCTCCTCTATCTCTGCGTAATCTTCTATAAAAAATCATTCAAACCTAAATTTCTACTTAATTACAACGCGATATTTTCTTTCATAAACAGTAGAATTTCCGCCTCTTGGGAAATTCCACTGACCGTTATGAAAGAAAATGTTGCTGTGACCTGTGACTATGTAAAATTCCGCCCGCTCGAAAACCTCTGCTGACTGAAAATCAGCCTTATAAGAAAACAGGTCCTATTGTGTGTGGCTCACAGCTTGAGAAGTGGAAGAACTAGCATAAAAGCATAAAAGCGTGCCCTTGGATATATGAACAAGAAAACGCCATGTTACGAACAAGAAACAATTTCGTTATATTGGGTGTTAATTGGAGAGAATTTATAATGAATTTGTTATTCAAGGGACCTGACATTTAGTTCGGTACAACGGGTCTTTGTTACCGAGGGGCAAATCACTCCAAAAATAGCGTGCGAGATTTTGGGATTTTAATAATCTCTCAGATTTTTCAAAGATTTTGAGATTTTTTCTGAGATTTTCAAAGATCTTTTGAGATTTCTAAGACTTTTTGAGATTTTGCAAGATTTTGCAAGATTTTGCAAGATCTTTGAGGATTTATGGGATTTTTGAGATTTCAAAGAATTGTTGAAAGATTTTTTTGAGAATTTGTATCATTTGTAAGGAGTGATTTCTGGGATTTTTTTAGATTTGTGAAAATCTTTAGGATTTTCTTCGGGATTTTCGAGATTTTCAAGATTTTTGGGATTTTTGGGATTTTTGAAGATGCTTTAGGATTTTTTATGAAAGTGTACGAAATTTTGGAGTGACTTGCCCCTCATTTTTTACAACGAGGGTTAATTGTTTCAGTATTCAACTGTATCTGAAATGGCAGTGAGAACAGAATGGAAAATATGAAAGAAGACTTGAGAAGCCACTTTTCACATCATTACCCTTTGTCAGTTCAAGTAATCGTGTTTTTATTGCAGGCTGCTTCTGGTACAACATCGGATAGCTTCAACAGCAAATCGTATTTCTTTAGTAATCCTCGAAGATATGATTCAGATGACGATATTTCGACAGGAATTACGCCGCCTGGTTTTGCAGGGTACGTTGTTTTTCTTATTTCACCAGCGAAGCCCAGGCTATGAACTTTCGTAAATCTTTGTAGGAAAGTTATCCGTGCTGTTAGAAGTTTTATATCGATCCCCATAAATGGAAATAAAGTATAAATTCGACAAAGAGAACGTCATTTTTATTCTTAAAGACATGTTTCTTTTGACCGTCGATCCTTTTTAGTTGATCGAGGAATATTGGAGATTAATCGAAACATGTCTTTAAAATGAAAAAAAATGTCGTTCTTCTCGTTAAATTTATTATCGAGTTTATTGCTCGTATACCGTAAATTGCAGGGCAACTATTTTTTTTCTATTCCAATAACAAGGAACAATAAATAGTACAAGTTACACTACTTAACAAATTACTATACAATACTACTAGAACGACCACTATTTGAAATTGCCACGAAATTTGCTCATCTATGTTCCAAAGAATGTTTCAAAATTAAGGAAGATCCTGAAACCTTCGATAATAATAAGTACAAGAAATATAATTTACTATTGTCACCTTTGAAGTACTGTGTGTTTTTTCCCTATGTTTTCATAACGACGCTGCGCAGGTGAATTTTGCACCTACGCAGCTTCGTTGCAAAACGCAGCGCAACGTCATTACGAAAACACAGCGCAGCGTCATTACGAAAACACAGAGAAACAAACCACAGACAGACGATTACAAAGAAAACAAACAATACGAAAGTTTTTGCGCATGCTCTGACCAAAGGAGCAAGCATTCTTGATAGGAATATTGGATTTATTTTTGAAGCGTTACGTTATCCTATTGCAAAGAGTTTTATTGACAATCCACCTTTTCAGGGCTTCCCTCGAAGCAATCACGTGCCCACGAAATCCACAAGTCTGACTGGTTAAATACAAAATTTTGGACAAAATTTGGACACTTATTGGCCAATTAAATTCCTTGATTCACACGGAACGTGACACGTCGAGGGGGGCCCTGAAAAGGCGGATTGCAAGACTTCAATTTAACTGCTTTCACCCCAGCTAAAGGAAGTCACTGTCACATGTCTCACGTATTTTCTTTTTATTTCACCAGTTTGCTCGATATACCTGGCATTGGTCGTCGGACATACAGTGTCAATGATCAAGCAAGCTACAAAAGAATATCCTCCTATGGTTCAATACCTACCCGGGGTAGTAGTGCTCAGAGTAGAAGCTATCCAAGCCCACATGTTAGAGGCACAACCCCTCCAATGTTGTTTTCTTCTGCTGGAAGCAACCCTTACAAACCAGTGGGTCAGTCAGATGAACTAAACTAACTTGAAATGGCAATTGCTGCAAGGAGAGGTATGTCTCTATTTCAGTCTTATTGCCAGTTCTTGTACTTGGAATAAATTGCCTAGGAATGTCTAGCTTCTCAGCATGCCTCCACAGGCTAAGGGGTGTCTATTAAAATAGGCACCCTCCCTGAGTACTTTTAAAGGTCGGCTAAAGAGTAATTTGCACCAGAATATTTATATTTATTTTGTGATGTTGTATTGTATACTTAAAGGGAATCTATGCAGATATAGGCCTTCGATAACAAATAGCCGTGCAAAGACGACGACACGTGACACGTGCCGAAGCATATTTGGGTAACTGATCTATGTCAACAGGAAATATTGATATCTGATAGGCTAGAATTTGACCGCAGGCGGCTTGAGCCAGTTTTATATGCTTACATTCCCTTTAAAATATTTGTATTTTATTTTATTTTGATATTGTATCGTTTTGATACGGCCGCGGCCCCGGCCCCCTGTCAAGCTCGACTGAAAGTGCCACTGCTCAGAAATAAAAAATTTAAATGAATAAAAACCTTTATAAGCTCTCTTTTTTGTGCCATTATCGCTGTTTGTGATCTTATTCTGCGCGCTCTCTCTCTCTCTCTTCTACCTCATCAGTGAACTTTTGATCCTTGTCGACATAATTTCATATTGCGTTTATTTAGTCATCAAAATTTGCTCGCAAAATTTTCTCTGAATATCGGATCCTTTATTTTGTAGATTACCTCAAATAAAGCAGCCCGCTTGACATTCAGAATTCCCTGAGAACAGGCCATGCTGTACACCCATTCCTCTGGTAAACGGGTGAGAATTTAATCAGTGGGAAGGTTATGCTGAGCAGTCGTGTAATATTGCTGTGATGCTGAGACAATAGACTTATACATCGTCGTAGTTTCGCTATTTGCCCTGAGACAACGCCAAAATGCCCCAAGACTAATTATCGCTGCATCATGAGTACGGATAATTCGAATCAAATTCAACATTTTCTTATCTTATTGATTTACTAATGTTTTATTATATAGGAAGTTACTTAGTTGTGAAGTAATTTTAGTAAACTAATATTTTTATGCTTTAACACCATATCATCAATCTAAATGTATATTATGTGAATCCTAATTTAAGTTTCAAATTTCAAAACATTTAAACTTTTTATTTTTGTACAAGAAACTATGCTTGTAAACCATTCGATCCAAGTTCTTAAAGGACAAATCCGGGGTTTGCAAAATTAATGTTAGAAAACAAAAGTACCATCTCCTGAAGCAAACTACCAACTTTTTGCCACATTTTGACTTTCATAACGGCTGTCAATTCGTCAAACATTTTGATAATTTAGGCCAAATCTCGTCGCCATTAGTCGCCATTTTTTCCACGAGTACACTATAACGAGGATAGTCACGATTTAAAGGCAAGAAAACAATAGGGCAGCCTCAGTCTCGCGTTGAACTTGACGTCAGAGGACACCAAATTTCGAGCTTAATGACGTCACTACGCTCTGATCGCTCATTTGAATACGCAATTTCGCAGAGAAAAGACGAAAAACGGTGGAAAGAAGTACGAGACACCATTCATAACAGTATAATCTTTTATTTTATCATCAATCATACAATCCCGGACTTGTCCTTTAAGTCTTGAAGCCGTTCTTGCAACCGCAAAGAATTCTATGTTTTTGATAACGAGGTAGCAAGAGAAGAGTTAACCATTAACCATATATTGTCATAAGCATTCGTTCTTCCCCCATCTATTTTTAAGGCTGTCACATTCCGTGCAACGTTAAAAATTTGGATCATTGAAAATCAACCCTTACAAGATGAGGATTGTTAAATGTCCCCACATTCCGGAATTTTGGTGGATGATATGGCCAAATCTGGCAGTGACTTTGTCAAAGGGTAAATTTTGAAAGACGTCCACATTGGCTAAATTTTATTAGAAAGCATTGAAATGAAAGTTAACAAGAGTGTGATGCAAAACTAAAGCAACCGACGTTCAACGAGATTCGGAGTATCTTTGCCGGGTTCTTTTGTGTAATTCTCATGTCCGTACAGCTTCTGTTTCATAGGCTGAAACCTTAAATGTAGGGGAGCAATCTCAATCACTAGAATGTGTTTCATACCAACAGTTTTACACCTGTAATATTTGAAAATAATGTTATACTTATCTTTTTGGGCCAATATTGAAAGAGATTATATATCATTTTGTCTCAAAATTTCATTTGTGGGCTCAGTCCTAGAACGGTATAGTCCACAATGAAACTTGTACAACCAAACATATCGCTAAAGTTACGAAAACTTAATTTTAGGAGTAGAAGCTGCGTATGTAGAATGCTTGGTAGAGTTCTAATGAAATGAATTTACCAGATATTTTTATTTTGCCATTTTTGTCATTGTTGCTTCTCTGCAATTTTCTCTCCTAGAATAGACCTTTTAGGAATTCTACAAAAGAGACTGGATCGAGCCAACCTCGTTCCCATGACCCAAAAAGAGGCTGTTGAAATTCAGCATGGCAGCCTTTTTGGGACAGGCTGATATATTATAAAATATTATATAATACTTGATAGGGTCAGTATTGACGTAGGAAACTGGCCCTCGGAACCAGGTTGGGATCGAGCGACATTTTATGCATTTTTATGTTTATTCACATTCGAAAATTCTTCCGATTTCTACAAAATGTAGTATGAAAATATCGTTCGATCCAGATTCTTTTGTAGAATTGCTAAAGGGTCTATTGTGCTGGTATAGTCCGTCTACCATAAGTTAATGCAGTCTGTTAATTCTCAATTCTTATTGGTCCACGCGGTTTTTACGCGGCTCTGATTGGTTTTCAAAACATAATACCGATGTTCTGATTGGCTTTGGCTTATTTCAACACACAGCTGGTTTCTCGTTTTCCTCGTTTTCCTCGTTGGTTTAACTGACGTTTCAAATTCCTGCCAAAAAATCTATTATAGTGATCTTTTGTGGTTTTGCTTTCCAAAGCAAGTCTTTTTTGTTGAAACATAAAATGGTTTTTGATACAAAAAATCATGTAGTCGAGTTTCAAAAAATGTGTTTATTGCAATGGCGCTTCATTTGAAATTTATTTTGTACACACCATGGCTTGGCCTCTGGTTTCTAGTAACCTCAAATTTTGGCTGCTTTTTGCAATAAAGGCCAGTTTCCAGTCAGTAGAATTTTCCGAGCGGGCGGAAATTCTTTTGTTTACGACAGAAAATGTCGCTTTGCAATTGAATAGAAATTTAAGGTTGAATGAATTTTGATTGTTTAAATTCCGCCCGCTCGGAAAGTTCCACGGACTGGAAATCAGCCTTAACTCGGCGACTTCTCATCAGATCTACTAAAGCAAGGTCTCAAAGTCTAAGTCAAAGCCTTCTTTATTCAAAAATATGAAAAACATGAAAATTGAAATCATAGATCCTCCATAGCAGCCGTACAAACATGGTACACATTTTCTGGGACACCCTGTGGTAAGGATGACGAAAGCAGAGCTATAGGTAACTGTGGAAGCGAAGAACTGGGTGGCATATAACATGTGATAAAAACTGCAATGAATATATGATATAACGGCTTTCTCACTATCCATAGCAAAACATCCCTGGATGAAGATTTTGTCCTCTTTTTTGAAGCTTCTTATAGCGTATGATACAAAGTAAAGAACTCTAGAGAAGAAGATCTACTTTGGAATCTACATTGACTGTTGTAGATCTGAAGAAGTTAGAAGTAGGTTATCTGGTTTACAAACTCTATCCTGTGTCAACAGTTTTGATGACTCTGCACAATCCGGACACCTTAAAAAAGCGGACGTCTCGTGAAGTTGTCCGTGCAAAACAGAATACATTCGTGTAGCAATCTTGTGACCAGATTGTTGAACGTTATCTTTGCACTCCTTTGTCCTTTGAGAAGTTGTGATACATCTTAACCCACTTCGAGGGGGGTTGTGACGTAGTTAGTGCTTTTGTGTCTTTCAAAATTTTGGACACTTTCATAAAGCGGACAGTAAGTGTCCGCTCAAGAAAAAGTTGGCTGTACGATATTCGTGCTAAAAATTTGACCAGTGCAGACCACTCTTCAGCAAAGCTTTGCCTTTGTACTGTTTTCAAAAGTTTTGTAATCTATTTTAAACGGCTTCGAGGGGGGTTGATGACGTAGGCGTCAACGAACTGCATGACCGCACTGCGGCGCGGATTGGAATTGATTGTTTCTTGTCGTCTCTTCTTTCTAATTGCATCCTTTTGATTGTATGCCTGTTTACTAAAGAGGGAACCTGACAATGGCTCCGCAACCTCGCCGTTTCTAGTACACCTACAAGTTATCCAAGATGTCAAGATTCAAGGCTGGATATGAGTCTTCGGCTCCTGTTTCCAAGATGCTTCCAGCATCAAACATTTATCGCGTTGGAGGTAAGAACGGGCCTCATCCATTTTCAGACGGCGGCCAGATTCGACGCCGCCGGTTTCAGGTGATCCGTCGCCGTTCGAACTCTTGCTTGAAAAATGTACATTAATTAAGCCCGTAAACGTTAAATTTTGTCTTAAAATATTTCTCTAACTTCCAAACAGCTAAGAGATTGAAAATCTGCCAATATTGAGGCAGATTTTTCGAGAAACATGGCTGGATAAACGGTCATAAATTGATCAATTTGAAATGCCGCCATCCCGACAATATGCCCAGGCCTAAAACGCATGAATGGCCTTTGTTGTTTTATGCCGTCGAAAGTGGTAGTCAGGTGCACTGTTTTTATCTGCACTTTTTCTCGCTGTGTCTGTTAAATCGTTTATTTCATTTCGATGGTTTAACATAACATGGTATGCTTCTCAACGAAAAAGTTTAACAAACTTTCTGGACTGGAAATATGCGGACATGACAATTGTTCTTAGGCCCGCATTCCATAATCATCGCGAGCTACCACAGCGCAGTGGTCGTTGATCCTCTCGCATGTCCTGAAAATTTTTTATGAGCCCCCCATCCGCACTGGTTGCCATAAAATGCACACGGACCTATGAAAATTAGTTACTTCCAGTAATTGCTTGGTAATCTATAATAAAAGTGTGGTAACTTACAAAATGTTACAGAGTAACAAGCTCTCCACAATTTTGCCCCATTACATTATGCCAAAAAAACGCTAGATTTTATTGTTAAGAGCCTTGTTTCCACCACATGAATTTGTCAGTGGGGCCGTAAATTGTACACAGGCGTCCAGTAACCGTTCCAAGATCCAGGTCAAATTTTGCCTGTTTGTATTATGACAAAAACAATAGACAGCTGTAGTTTAAAGGCTAGTTTTATTCAGGCACTTTTCATTTCAGCTGCTATAAAAATCTCATTTCACCATTTAAAAAGCAATCTGCTCGTTTTTGTTATAAGAAACTGGTTTACAAGAAACTAGTACCTAGGATGGCCGAAAATTTAAGAAACTCTAGTACCAAGTTCGGAAAGAGCTAAGAAACTTTTAAAAGCAAAATTCAAAGATATTATGATAAATATGTCGTTGAACCCTTATTCTTGAGTATTATTAACTAACGGTTTTATGTTTTGAAAGTAATAGACACTTTTTCTTCCCACCTGATGTTTTATATGTCAAGAAACGTATCTGGAGCACTGTTGGAAACTACATGATAATTCATGCATTTGAAAATAAGAAACAAATTAAGAAACTTTTAGTACTAAAATCCCGAAATTTTCATGTTGAATTAAGAAATTTTTAGTGACTATGGCCTGATCCAAGTTTCTTATAAAAAATAAATGTACGCTCTATTGCAATTAGACAGAATTCTGACCCAGATCAGGCAACAGTGCCTGGATCTACCAGGTGTGGCACAAAAAACTATCCACTTTGGACAGACCACAAAAAATCGTACGGTAAGGCGATTTAGACTAACGATTGAAGTCCCTTCACTTTGGCACATTGAATTGAATTGATGTTGTTGTTGTCGCTTCAGTGAGGGACTTATTTCCAAACTGTTCTGAAAACGGTAAAAGTTTCCTGCAGTGCCAATTTTTTGGAGCCGACCAATCAGAATGCAAGATTTTGAATATCTTGCTCCGATTGTCTGGTTTTTTCAATTTAAACTTCCTGCCAAAGGCAAACAAACAGACGTGCAACTGATCTGCTGTAACGATCAAAATCTGGAAGTAGCGAGCGAATTTACAAAATCTTTTGCGTCCCTAAACAAGCAGAATATCACATACAGGTAGAGGCTTTTTGCATCAGTGGCTCAAAGAAACATCCATTTGATGGCTAATTTTATAGTGCAGCAGTTCATCCATTTTTTTGGGTGTTTTGGGTGTGGTGGTTTAAGAAGAAAATAGCAGGTGATTTAGGCCATATTGAATCATAGCGAGGCTAATCCATTTCTGGAAGCATTGGGGGATTATTGAAGTGAAGGTGAAGTTGCGTTTTTTAGCGCCAAGCGCTGGGATCGCAGAAGTAGAGAAGACCTAATCGAGTCCGTGACCCCTTGTCATGACGCTCAAATGGTGGGGCTCTACCTTGGATCGAACCCTGTCCGCCTGACTGTTCTGGCTGTAAAGTCAAAGGATTACACCACTGCGCCACAACACCAAGTGTTTTGTGGTTGTAGTGACATATTTGTTCAGGGGAGTGAAACTACACAAAAATGATGAGTCTAAAGCCAATTTTGAAGATTGATGATTTAGTCTCTAACCAAAATCCCAAATTACACTTGGCAATTTATTTTTATTTTTTGGCCACCTACTTCTTGCGTTATAAGCAATTTGATGAAAGTCTTAATTTGAAAACAGCCTAAATCAATCAAAAAGCAACAATCAAATTTTCTAAAGGCTGAGCTAGACAAGACAATGTAGGGAAACTTGTGGAAGCGAATTGGGAATTAAGAAGTGGATTGGTTATGATCAGTTGCATGAGCAGTTGCTTAATCCATGCACAGTCTTTTAGTGTTGCTTTTTTCAACTCAGAAACCTCGTTGCTTGTCATAATTCAATAAAGTCCTTTTGTTTATAAAAAGTCGCTGTTTTCTCTTTCTCATTTCAAGTTCCCTTCTTTAGGAAATTTGATTAAATGTTTATTTATCAATTTGGGTTGTTTCCCAGCCACTGATTTTCAAGGAATTGTTTACTCGGGAAGTAGGCTGCCAAAAAATCAACAAAAATTGCCAAGTATTATTTGGGACTTTGACTAAAGATTAAATCATCAGTCTCCAAAATCCGCCTTGCATACAATTTATCATGGCCTGTCAAAAGTGGATATTTTTTTGGCGCACCCAGTTAACCAGAAATTCTTCTGCTCTTACTGTAAGTGTAGTAATAATTACTACACCCAGTAACATCACTAAGAGCAGAAGACAATTACTAATTGTCTGTAAATTAAGAACTGTTATTTGCAGTTTCCTCACTGATTTCAACAAACCTAGTAAAGTATTTTTCAACATTTTCAATTTTTCAACTTTCAGAACAAACTTCATAACAAGTTAGCCTGTGGACAGGCCAATAAAAATGCGGGGAAAAAAATAAAAAGGCCTGTTCACAGGCTAATAACAAGTATTTCCTTCAGTCAAAATACTATTACATCCAAAATTCAACCAGTCATGTTGTCAATTGTGTTCCACTAAATAGATTAAATAAAAATAAATAGATTAAATAAATAGATTAAATAGATTGGTTATGATCAGTTGCATGAGCAGTTGCTCAATCCATGCACAGTCTTTTAGTGTTGCTTTTTTCAACTCAGAAACCTTTGCTTGTCATAATTCAATAAAGTCCTTTTGTTGATAAAAAGTCGCTGTTTTCTCTTTGTCATTTCAAGTTCCTTTCTACAGGCTAATAACAAGTATTTCCTTCAGTCAAAATACTATTACATCCAAAATTGAACCAGTCATGTTGTCAATTGTGTTCCACTGAATAGCACCACTACTTTAACCCTATCAAGCCAAGGGTATTTGATGCTCTAGGAAGACTAGGGGGACTGATTCGGCCCCCCTATTTTATTTCTGTTCTGTACAACATAGAGCCATGAAACTTGGCATGTGTATAGTACATCATGAGATCAACCCAAAAATGAAATCTATTTTGAGATATGTCACGTGACCTGCTCATGACGTCACGATGTTACATTTTCAAAATCATAAGGGTTCAGTACTAAAAATTTTCAATTGCTTAAGGATATCAGTTCAATTTTTATGTATTCTGTGGTCAAATTGCATTTGCTTTGCAAAGAAAGTTTATTGAAAATGATGACATCATCACACACAAATTTAAAGAATATGTGCATTGCATAAATACGGCGATTTACTTGTCCAAATTTCAAAATAAGTGGTCAGCTTTTTTTTTTTTATTCAATTTAAAAATTTACAAGAACAAGGTACTTAAAACACTACATTTGAATTACTTTACAACACTACCAAAACGATACCACCGGGAGCAAAAGACAATGACTACCCTGTGGCAATTACATAAAGAACATGCTATTAAATTACAATTAAATATACAACTACAAAAACTACACATAAACGATTAAATACTGATAAATACTAGAGCCTGTTTCACAATGGAGGTCGGGCCAGCACAGACGATAATGCTGAGATGCAGAAACCCTCGGCCGAGAGAACAACAACGACAACCACTGCCGCCGCCACTGCTCCCCCTCCAGAGTACCCACCGCTCAAGACGCCTGTGCTACCAGGTTAGGGTTTCTAATTCACAATATTATTGATTTGAATATTTAAGTTATGTGTGGATGAATTGTCATTCACACTATATAT
>REGM01000076.1:401546-437025 GCA_004194415.1 Aurelia aurita | reverse complement strand
TACTGTTGTTAGTTCTTTCAGTTATATGGTTGCAAGAAGTAAAATATTGTACCGTCCCTGGGTTTGATTTGTTTCTGAGGGTTTATCTCATGATATTCAAAATAAATCAAATACACCAACCTTCACAGAGGCCTTCAAAGTTAGACAAAGTTGTCTTTAAAGGGTCTTGTTCAACAAGCAGCCTTTGCATGTAGATTTCTATTGAGGCAGCCATTTTCGCAAACCACAAAATGTTCATTTTCATAAAATAGAGCACGCAAAGGACCATGGCTGGATAAGAGCCTTTAATTTGGGGAACTAGCATTTTATTTTATCAAAACAATACAAGGAGATGGTTTGAATCGCATTCCACTTTGTCGTGTTGCTCAAATAATATGATTGCTCTTGCTATTAATTTCAGCCAAAAGTGACGAGACTCCTTCTCGTGAACTGGAGACATTAGTGTGGAGTCCTGATGGTGGATTGAACGACAAAGAGATCGACAAATTCTTGGTGTTAGCAAGGTACCCACATTCGTTCAATTCACGTTCCATAAAAACCAAATACTGTAGCAAGAAAACTGGTCCTTTGAATCGATAAATGTTTGGGTGTTTGTTGAGGTGCAAGTTTGTGTATTATCCACAAAAATGCATTATTTTACAATAGACTATTTAGGTATTTAGTAACTGGTGTTCTAACCTGATTCCAAAGGTTTTAAAGATCGATAACAAAGCTTCGAACTTCATTGTTTACATTCAAAAATACCCCCATCTACTAGAAAACCATCGTTCTTTTCAAATACTTTTGCTAAATAGCTAAAATGTCTGTGGAAAGACTAACTTAGATTTGAGCATTTTTTCACTGAAGAGGTCATGCTGTTCTATTGAAATTGGTGTGTAGACTTTGGAGCTGTTTCTGCAATTCTTTGAAAAGGACTAGAAATGTTCAATTCACTCCTAGATGAGATGATTCGATCGAAAAGACTTTTTATATGTATTCTTGGTTTTAAACTGTGCACTTGTTTTCTCTGGGCTGTTTTATGCAAAACTACCATGTCTTTGACACAGACTCCTCAGTGTTGTAAAATTGTATTGTATCTCTTCGTAGGTCGATTGGAACCTTCGCTAGAGCCCTTGATTGTGGCAGTGCCATTCGAGAACCAAGCTTACATTTGAGCGCTGCAGCTGCTTCGAGAGATATAACTCTGGTTTGTGAATATTTTGATTGTACAGCTAAGTTCCATTCCATTTTATGCAAATCACTGCTTTTTCCAATAGACTTAATATGTATGGAACTGCATTTGGTTGACAGCTTGGTAGAGAAAGAAGTTTGCATCAGATCTCGTATCTTTTAAAATCCGAATCTTTGAGTGGCCTAGTATACATACACATTGATCGTCCCAAAAATTCACGAAAGTCTTGGTGACGATGTACATATGCCTTTCAGATCAATAAACATTGCTGATCCCCTAACTTTTCTAAAGGGTATTTGGGAAATTTCCCTCCTGGAAATAAAAAGTGATTAATGTTAAAATGCTGCTACAAGTAAATGCAAATATTTATGTTTTAGTTTCATGCCATGAACGCCATTCACAAGAATGGTTATGACGTAGCCAAGGCTGTTGCATGCTTTATTCCGGAAGAAGGCCCAATACTTTGCAGAGATGAGATGGAAGAGTGGTCATCGGGTGAGTTTTCAAACAACTATTGTAAAAATTCACTTTTTCGCTGCTGACAAAGATGCACTGTACTTGCCTATTGCTGTGAGTGAGGAGATTATTTCGCATTTTGTTGAGGGTTTTTAGGCCCTTCTTCACGCATTTCGAATTAAAAGATTTTCGTGAGTTCAAATTTACGTTATTTCCAGTCCCCACAAAACGATCTATCCAGTTATCTTCATTATACGAATTTTCAAATGCGTAAACATTTTCTGCACACTCGTTATTTACGTCGCATTCTAATAAGTTTCAAATTGTGGTTATTTGTTTCAGGTGAAGCAAGTTTATTCGAAGATGCAGTCAAGAAATTCGGGAAAGAATTCACTGATATTCAACAAGAATATGTAAGTCTTCCATTGTGGCTTGCAGAACTATCACACTGTCTATTTGATCATTTACAAGGTTTCTCATCATGAGTCTTAATAATGTATGCACTATGAAAACGATACAACTAGTATTATGGACATAAAGCATTTGCAAATAGACCTTATTATTGTATAACAAACGAACGTGTCCTTTTAATTTTCTTTGAAACAAGAAAATTTTGAAAGAAATCATGAAAATCCTTTGCTTGTAATTGCATCATTAAAAATTTTGCTTTGAATAGCTAAACTTCGTCTCTCCAGTTGACCTATTTTAACAGCGTAGAGTTAGGAAAAGTGTTCTTTATCCTTCTTTCTTCCAAAAGATGTTGGTCTGATCATTTTTATGTTACGACGAAGCGTATAATGACGATTGAAAATTCAAGGGACTGGCTTATCTGTCAGAGTGTTATTCAACGATCTTTCTTTAAAGCTGTTGCCGTCCTTCGGAAGGGACGTTAAACTAGGGGTCCCATGCCTGGATGCGGCATGCATAATAGGCCTAAATCAGCTGTAATATAGCTAGAAATCTTTCCAGCCTTCTTAAAGTAAAGTAATGAAACAAAAATGTTGTGCCTTTGAACTATTCTGATACCCTTGTATGATTTATCGTTATTCATTTTTTTAGCTACCGTGGAAGAAGATGCCAAGTCTCGTAGAGTACTACTACATGTGGAAAACTACAGATAAATATGTCCAGCAGGTAAATGCCGGATTTACGAATGTAAACAATCAATAGACCATTTATTTAACTTCTATTTAGACAAGTGGTCTGGGTTGAGCAGTATTTTGCTCGTAAATGGTGGACAGAAATAGGCCTTTACAAATAGTGAATTGAGCTCTACAGATACGTTGGAAATATTTGCCCAAAATGTAACCGAAAGGATGTCCCATGACCCATAAACATCGCAATAAAAGAGATTTCTCTCTAACCAAAGCCTCGAATCAAATACCAAACAAGCTTTGGCGGAAAAGTATTCGTCGTTTCTTTCTGTTTGTCAGAATAAACGTAAAATGATCTATTTACAAAGAGGCTCGAATTAGTTGTAATATGTTTTTAACTGTATGCATTTTTAAATTTCCTAGAAACGGATGAAAGCTGCGGAAGGTGATAGCAAAGTAACACAGATCTTCATTCCAAGCAGGTAACTTTCAATACTTCTCCCATCAAGCTTCATTGCTTTTGTCTCCAATTTTTATTTCCAAAATAAGAATCATCGAATACCTATCTCGAAGTTGGAGGACTTGGCCGTAGCCTACTATATGCGTAGTGGAAACTAGTTTTATTTTCATTGTCTTAAACGCGGTTCAAGATAGGAGAAAACGATGGAAGATTGTGTTGGAGGTCATGGAATGCGGTAGCCGTCATTGTTAGTCAGGGGCGGCTGGGAGTAAATTTCTTTTGCTATTACTTTTCAAATTTTCGAACATGCTCAAAAAAAGGAAAAGTCTTCACGAAGCTGGGGGTATGGGGGGCGCTTTAAGCCCCTGGAAAAATCCCCATTTTTGATGAATTACAGTCTTAAATTGTATCTAAATACCAATCTAAAAGCACATATGTGTTACCTTGTACGAATGTCTTGAAAAATATGNACTACTATATAGACAAGTGGTCTGGGTTGAGCAGTATTTTGCTCGTAAGTGGTGGACAGAAATAGGCCTTTACAAATAGTGAATTGAGCTCTACAGATACGTTGGAAATATTTGCCCAAAATGTAACCGAAAGGATGTCCCATGACCCATAAACATCGCAATAAAAGAGATTTCTCTCTAACCAAAGCCTCGAATCAAATACCAAACAAGCTTTGGCGGAAAAGTATTCGTCGTTTCTTTCTGTTTGTCAGAATAAACGTAAAATGATCTATTTACAAAGAGGCTCGAATTAGTTGTAATATGTTTTTAACTGTATGCATTTTTAAATTTCCTAGAAACGGATGAAAGCTGCGGAAGGTGATAGCAAAGTAACACAGATCTTCATTCCAAGCAGGTAACTTTCAATACTTCTCCCATCAAGCTTCATTGCTTTTGTCTCCAATTTTTATTTCCAAAATAAGAATCATCGAATACCTATCTCGAAGTTGGAGGACTTGGCCGTAGCCTACTATATGCGGAGTGGAAACTAGTTTTATTTTCATTGTCTTAAACGCGGTTTAAGATGGGAGAAAACGATGGAAGATTGTGTTGGAGGTCATGGAATGCGGTAGCCGTCATTGTTAGTGAAGACAATCATCTTCTGGTTTGAAACAAAATGGGAAGTCCTCAAACACCAGAATGGTATACGAATATGTGATTTAGTCGACGGAGCGATGCACTGCAGTTTCCTCTCCGTCAATTCAGTGACTTTTTAATGTAGTAAATTAATCTCTTAACAAATGTGCCATTGAGGTTGAATTTCTTGCCTATGGTTTTTGGACAGTAAAATTTCTGGTTTTTTATTGGCAATTTTACAGATTTTAGAACCAAGTTTCGGGTATATTTTTCTTAGAAATCATGCTAAAATCATGTTTTCTTTTTAGCAATACTGCTGTCAATTTGACTCTAGCTGTGCAAGCTACCAGTCAATATCAAGTAACGGCAGGAGGAAGCTTTGTCACTCCGAATTACATGTGTGAAAGTTGTTTTGGTGAGTGATATTAAATTTAAACTGTATCCCTAAGTTCGTCATTTCCGCAATACTGTATCCCTTTTTGCTTGATAGGATGTTTCTTCCTTAATCCCCACCATTTCGTTTCTAATCTGGTTTTCAAATCAGTGTTGACCATCGGTGGCTGTGCTGAAAATAAATCGGAAACTCAAGTATTTTAAAGGCTTGGACCTAACAGTGAAAGGGCTTTAGTTTTGGCTGGAAAAGAAGGGGCTACGTAGAGATGGCGCTTAGTAGAGCATTTAGGGTAAAAGTTGATAGAATTCCCATGTGCTAAAAACAAATATTTTTCATCAGGGAAAGAATCGACTCTATGGTATCCATGGGGCCCGTCAACTTCTCAGTGCAAGCTTTTCCTATGTAAAGAATGTTGGTTGTATTGGAAGAAGTATGGTGGCATGAAGAAAACTGCAAAAACAACGGAGCCATCCCCACTGGCAGAAACTGTCTATAAGTGTAGAGTTTGTAATAAGAAGTTCAACAGAGCTGAGAGGCTGTCTAACCATATGACTACACATAAGGGCTTGACGTGCAATGTGCCTGGCTGTGAAAAGGTGAGTTCACTCTTTATAGTTATAGTCATAATCAAATTATAGGTACGACCCGCATGCACAGGGCTCAAATCTTTCAAATCTTTAAAAAGGTGGTTGTAAAATTTCTTTACATTTTTCTTTGAATTGAATGGCTTGAACGTGGTTCGTGGTAAAGTACTTTACTGTAAATCTGCCGTGGGAATGTTTTGATATCTTGATGATTTTCAAAATGGCGGTGTTTTTATTTTTGTTGAAAGAATTCATGGAAAATTTTGAAAAAATTAAAATCATCATAAATTCTAAATCAATAGAGGAAAAATGATGCAATCTTCAAGAAAACCACAGTTTTTGAAGGTCTACAATATGGTGACAAGCAGAAATCTGTCGCCCTTCTGGTTTAGGATTTAGAAATTTGATGACGTCACAGCCTCAAATATAATAAATGCCGCCATTTTGAAAATAATCAAGATATCCAAACTTTTTTACGGCAGATGTACAGGAAAGTACCCCAAGTTCCTTGCAAGCCATTTAATTCAAAGAAATATGTGAACAAATTTTGCACACACCTTTTTAAAGATTTGAGCCCAATGCTCGACCCGCGGAGATATATATCCAAAGATGTTGCTGAAAAACTTGAGATCGCGTGATCATACATGGAATATATTTACGCAAACAACGGTTAGGATTAACCCCTCCAACCTTTGTTATGGTACATAAATAAATTAGTTGCCACCCGTTGGTGGTCCGTATATAGAAAAAAGTGTCATAAGTACCAGACACCACCTGTGAACCTACGAACAAGTTTCTAGAAGCAATTCGTTATCAAACTGCAGTCCTGGAAAACATACGCCAAGTCCATTTTAAAAGGAATACAAATTTCGTATTACTAGGAAAACGAGAGAAAGAAGGAAGGGGGATAGAGGGAAGTAAAGGAAGAAAAGAAAAAAGAAGGGAGTTTGTAACAGAAGCAGTGAAATGTGTCAGTGAATTGGAGTCAGGTGAGAGGGGAAAGGAGGCCATTGCTGCACCAGCCGCGCCACATAGGCAGGAAACTTTTAAACATTCACACAGATTCACAGAAAGCCAGAGTTTGTCCAGCACTGGCGAACAGAAATAGGAACCAGAAGAGGAGTCTGTTTGACGGACAGTCAATGATGAACAGTATTGACACGAATTGCAAGCACTTAAGTTTGAATGTCGGTAGTAAAACAACATTTCAANCCATTGCTGCACCAGCCGCGCCACATAGGCAGGAAACTTTTAAACATTCACACAGATTCACAGAAAGCCAGAGTTTGTCCAGCACTGGCGAACAGAAATAGGAACCAGAAGAGGAGTCTGTTTGACGGACAGTCAATGATGAACAGTATTGACACGAATTGCAAGCACTTAAGTTTGAATGTCGGTAGTAAAACAACATTTCAAATTAAAGCTGTCCGTGGAGTTCATCCATTGTTGTTGCTGGCCACATTCTACGTGATTCAGTAATAAACCTTGTTATTTACAAAAAACCCACATTCTGAGTCGGATTTTTATCTGTTAGCTAAAAATGCACCGCTTTCATAAAAGTTGGTTTCAATAATTTTCAGATGCTGTAACTGGTAATATTTCTCATTCATTGAGTGATATTTTCTTCACAGAGTTTCAGTTTGAAGTCGCATCTAAGCCGTCATTATGCCATGCAGCACAGCATGCTGAATGAAGCGAAAAAGTTAAAAGTAAAGACTCCATTTTATATGATCAGTGCAGAGTACACTAAAGTGGCCCGTTACATCTGTCAAGCTAATGTGAGATGGATACACTTTGCTAGGAATCCAACTGACGCTGTCAATCATGCGGATATCAAGGCAGAATGTAAGTGACAACGATTGCCCTCGTTTATGCCTTCAATGAAAATGAGAAAAACACAGAGAAATCGTCAAATCACAGAGAAAATAAACACATGCATTTTCTTAAGAAACTTGGGGCCGGGCTGGAAGCAAGGTTTTTTTAATTTTAGAATATTTCTGCTGCCAAAAGTTTCTTGTGGGTTTCTAAATGCTCTAAATTAAGGCCCTAAATGTAGAATTGATTTTTGTTGAAAAGGCTTCCAAAGTACCTAGTGGAATCTCAAACAAGTATTAAAAGAAGTTGCACTCAAAGTGATGTCAAAATTTGTCAGTACTGTACAGTGTCAAAACATGTTTGCTTGACCTGGAAAAATTAAAGCTGCAGATTACAAAAATTTCCTGGCTTTTTTAATCCAGATAAGACAGCTTCTTAATTTTGAAAATCTAGCCTGCAGTTTCTTATAAGCTGTCTCTCATAAATAATATGTGTACTCCAAAACACTGTTTTATTATTCAAGGGTGGGCTTGTGCTGTGTTTTTGATGGTCCTATGTATGTCTTGGAAAAACAATTTCACCAACCCATTTTTCAGCTTGCCAGTACAAACTGCACTCTTAAAAAGACTGGTTTCGGGGACATAAATTTTTATAACACTCCGATAAAACCCAATTTTGATGACAAATATTGACCAACATCCAAGAACATGGACAGTCCAAGTTAGTTGCAAAATGATATTGTTGAAAAGATTTCAAAATAAACCTGATTTTAGGGACAGACATTAACATAGTATGGGGGAAATAAACCGGTCATATGGACATACTTAGGACCACTGCCCTCACTGCAACATGCCAACCCTTGATTATTTCACTAAAATACTATTTTGGGTTATAGATACGATGTGTCTTGCTCCTTAAAATGTTGCAAATCAACGATTTCTAGTTCTTTGTTGCAGCTTTGGGATGATTGGAGCCTCTACCAGTTCTGGTTTTGATTTTGCTGGCTTTATTTTTGTGGGAAAAGGAATTTATTGAATTTTAGTCAAAGAAAGACAGCACCTGTTTTGTACCATCCATCCCGATAACCGGTTTTTAAATTTAGAAATCCCAAATCTGTGTAGTTTTAAGGTCACCTAGCAATCTCCTCAAGAATTCGAAATTATTGTAGCAATAACTGTGTCGTAATCGTTGCGTGTAATTAGAAACAAAGACGTGAAATTTTGTACTCCTTTTTGCGCAAGTTTTCTGGTATTTTCTGTTTTGATATTTCCAACCCTCTTTTCACAGGTGTCAAAGTTTTAACACCCGATGTTGCCAAGAAAATACTCGCCTCAAAAATCATAAAGAAACGAAAACCGCTAGATGACGTAATTCAAGTTATGAAAAAGATACAAAAAGTGACGGGCATTAACGTTCAACGACCGCACATTATCTCGAGTATGCAACATGCAGCTAGCACAAGCGCAAGTGCCTCTGCCATGCGCAAACTCATGTCTCCAACAAAGACCTCAGTAGGCATGTTTGGTCAATCTCAAAATAGTACATCTGGTCATATGAAATCGAGGACACTGAAAAGTCCTGGTACCACTGTTCCTACATCATCGTATAAGAGGCCGTTGGATGTTGCACTGGAACAGAATGGGATGGATGGTAAGCTAGATATTATTTGTGGTACAGTTGTAACAAAACTAATAATATTCTTATAATAACACACATGAATTTACTCAAAGTTTGAAAACAGTTACTCTAAGAATAGAAATGCCAGTCAAAGCAACTTCTTAGTTACATCACTCCTGAATTATGTTCCCTAAAAGTACTTGGAACTAATAGTGTCTTTGCATAATGTTTACATGACTCATACAATTATGAAGTCGCAGACATGCATCGAAAGTTCATAATGAGCTGTGTTTGAAATTTGTCCCACACACCACATAAAGAAATCAACCCTACTGTATATCATCTGAAAGCTTCCCCTTGATTTCAAACAAGAAGCCTGTTCTTTCATAATTGGTTAACTTTGATGGATGTAGATCATACACTACACATCAATTAAGAGTAGTTTAGGAGCCGTTTGTTTGGTTCTAATTTGAAATCAGAGATCACAGCTTTCAGAGGCATAAAAAAGGCTAAGGAAAGGATCTGAAAATAGTTGCTAAACTTCTTCAGAGTTTGAACTCGTCTTTGTTCAGAACTTTCACTTGATATCCTTTTGATAATGACATTATTGGTAGTTGACAATGATATTGGTACATCTACATTTTGGAAGCTTTGCCAGTATCACGTTTTGTAATCGTTCTTTTAACTATTTGTGCCAAGTTAATCAGATTCAAAACTCTTCAGATTGTGACATTACTATGAACATTCCCTTATAATTAAGAATTATTAAAGTAAACAAACGGAGATATAGCGATCTAGTCTAAACATAGCACAAAAGAATGACACGCGCCACTTATGTTCCTATTGTTNTGATTATTTCACTAAAATACTATTTTGGGTTATAGATACGATGTGTCTTGCTCCTTAAAATGTTGCAAATCAACGATTTCTAGTTCTTTGTTGCAGCTTTGGGATGATTGGAGCCTCTACCAGTTCTGGTTTTGATTTTGCTGGCTTTATTTTTGTGAGAAAAGGAATTTATTGAATTTTAGTCAAAGAAAGACCGCACCTGTTTTGTACCATCCATCCCGATAACCGGTTTTTAAATTTAGAAATCCCAATTCTGTGTAGTTTTAAGGTCACCTAGCAATCTCCTCGAGAATTCGAAATTATTGTAGCAATAACTGTGTCGTAATCGTTGCGTGTAATTAGAAACAAAGACGTGAAATTTTGTGCTCCTTTTTGCGCAAGTTTTCTGGTATTTTCTGTTTTGATATTTCCAACCCTCTTTTCACAGGTGTCAAAGTTTTAACACCCGATGTTGCCAAGAAAATACTCGCCTCAAAAATCATAAAGAAACGAAAACCGCTAGATGACGTAATTCAAGTTATGAAAAAGATACAAAAAGTGACGGGCATTAACGTTCAACGACCGCACATTATCTCGAGTATGCAACATGCAGCTAGCACAAGCGCAAGTGCCTCTGCCATGCGCAAACTCATGTCTCCAACAAAGACCTCAGTAGGCATGTTTGGTCAATCTCAAAATAGTACATCTGGTCATATGAAATCGAGGACACTGAAAAGTCCTGGTACCACTGTTCCTACATCATCGTATAAGAGGCCGTTGGATGTTGCACTGGAACAGAATGGGATGGATGGTAAGCTAGATATTATTTGTGGTACAGTTGTAACAAAACTAATAATATTCTTATAATAACACACATGAATTTACTCAAAGTTTGAAAACAGTTACTCTAAGAATAGAAATGCCAGTCAAAGCAACTTCTTAGTTACATCACTCCTGAATTATGTTCCCTAAAAGTACTTGGAACTAATAGTGTCTTTGCATAATGTTTACATGACTCATACAATTATGAAGTCGCAGACATGCATCGAAAGTTCATAATGAGCTGTGTTTGAAATTTGTCCCACACACCACATAAAGAAATCAACCCTACTGTATATCATCTGAAAGCTTCCCCTTGATTTCAAACAAGAAGCCTGTTCTTTCATAATTGGTTAACTTTGATGGATGTAGATCATACACTACACATCAATTAAGAGTAGTTTAGGAGCCGTTTGTTTGGTTCTAATTTGAAATCAGAGATCACAGCTTTCAGAGGCATAAAAAAGGCTAAGGAAAGGATCTGAAAATAGTTGCTAAACTTCTTCAGAGTTTGAACTCGTCTTTGTTCAGAACTTTCACTTGATATCCTTTTGATAATGACATTATTGGTAGTTGATAATGATATTGGTACATCTACATTTTGGAAGCTTTGCCAGTATCACGTTTTGTAATCGTTCTTTTAACTATTTGTGCCAAGTTAATCAGATTCAAAACTCTTCAGATTGTGACATTACTATGAACAACCCCTTATAATTAAGAATTATTAAAGTAAACAAACGGAGATATAGCGATCCAGTCTAAACATAGCACAAAAGAATGACACGCGCCACTTATGTTCCTATTGTTGTCATCGATCGAAAACACCAACTACAATAGGTTATATTTAGATTGACCCAATCCCCCTAGCTAAGCTACTTTGAACTCCGTTGATTTACTTTAAAGGGTCTGTTTCAACCAGCATTCCTTGCACGTGTCACCTCTTGGTTGGCCTTTGTTCGCCGCCATTTTCATGGGCCATGAAAATGGCTGAAACAAAGACCAACCAAAAGATGACACGTGCAAGGCATGCTGGTTGAAACAGACCCTTTAAGATTCCTTGACCTTGTAATTTTGAATGATCGGCTAAAATGTTTCTTTTACGTTACATAGATTCAGCACCTGCTTCCAAACGGCACAACGCAGTAGGATCACCAGTTGGAAGATATGACTGCCACATTTGTGGAAAGGTCTCTCATAGTCAAAGTAAGCTATATTTGTAATTATTCATTTTGATACCCAATAGTTTCATGTTTGCAGTGAACATGCGCCTGTTTTAGTCATAGTCCATTGGAATCAAAGCAGTTGTTGCCCAATGCTAGCAATTTTCCGTAAAGCTATCATATGATCAGTTATAGCGTGGCATGTTAGGTCGGACGGAAGTGTGAAAATTGAAGTTTGTGTACCGGCTGAGTTTACATATTATAAGGAATTTTGAAGTGAACTAAGCCAGTTAACATGAGTATTTCATTACTTCTTTCATTTCAGTTTTATTGTCTTCAGTACAATTAGATTTTGCCTTAAATTTAGTCCCTAAATTTTGTTCTTTAATTCAACGAAAAATGCAATAAACTGATGGCATGTTAATAAGGCAATGATCCACAAAGAAGAATATAAACCACGCTTTCCCCACAAAGAATAGGCTACTTTGAGGTCTTGAAGAATTTTTATTCAAAGGCCCAAACCGGTGAAAATGTGACCCCGAAAGACAAGAGCCATATGATTTCATTCATGAAGGAGAGAATTTTGATACAGATTAGACCTTTGAGCTATTCTACAAAAGAGTCCGAATCGAATGATATTTTTATACATTTTGTAGAATTTTCGAATATGATCAAAACTGACAGAAGCTCCAACGCCTTAAAGTGCTTATGCAACCAAATTATCAGTTGTTTCTTTTCTTGATAAAATTGAAGATTGTAGCGTGAAAATCGATATCCAAAAAACAAAATTCAAATATCTTATTCCAAAGCGATTTTATAAGCATTCAAAGTTGCATAATTCATTCATTTGCGTGCGACAAAGTTTTTCTTTCCGTGACGTCATAAGTAGTAGGAGGCTATTAGCGAGTCACGCAACGCATTGTAAACTTTCAACATGGCGAGCAACATATCGGAAAAACCTGATGGAGGGAAACGTTGTGTAGCGGGTGGACCTAACGGGGAGAGCTGTGGAAACGGCCAGCATACTCCTGGTGGATCCATACATCATTTTCCAGATCGAGAAAAAGAGCCACAGCGATACATGCAGTGGATACGATTCGTTCGCCGACATAGGCCTAACTGGACCCCTCGTTATACCTAGAATAACATTCGCCATGTAACATTCGTAACATNTATCACTTTCTTCGTTCACAATCGATCCAACATCACTAAAGCTTAGATCCGATCCATCAGATGACATTATGAACCAGAACGATAGAAGCGCAAATGCTAACAGTTCGTGATCTTCGCGTGCCCTAACTAACATTGGCAATCGCTTGGCTACTACTTATGACGTCATCAATAAATTCGAAATTTCGCAAGAGGTACTTGTTTTTAAGCGCGGATTTTTCACACTTCCTGGTGGCAAAATTCTGCGAAAGTGGTACCAAAATGTCGAGAAAAGATAAAATTTTCCGAAATTGGTGTTAACTTATTTTCGATAATTTGGTTGCATAAGCACTTTAAAGGGAACCTGAAGCGAAAAATTTTATTTGCAAAAGGAATTGACAAAATGGTTTGATTAGCAATGCCGTTTAAAGTTTTGTGATAATTTGTTTCGTTTCGGAGTTATTCACTATTTTGTGTCTTGAAGCGATGACGTCTGCATGTTTATAAGGAGAGGATAGGCAGAGAGTAGAAAAATCGGTGGCATTGACTATAGTTGCGATTAAACCTGCTGCTGAAGTATGTTAGTGCGACAAAAAATGTCCAGAAATGTCTTATATCTCATGAAAGAAAGTCCAGTGCCAAAGCTCTGGGTTTTGTTGGGCTTTTTTATGAGAAACTTTGTCAATATCAATTGTTTTCTTGCCTTTTTGCAAACAAAATGACGTCATAGGCTCCAATCATAAAATGGGGAATAATTCCAAAACAAAACATGATATGGAAAAACTGAAAAAGGTCTTCTTCGTTGTTCAACCAGGCTATTGGCTTTCGCAAATAAAAAATTTCGTCTCAGGTCACCTTTAATCGAACCTTTCGTATAAAAATGGATAAAAATATCACTTGATCCAGAATCTTTTTTAGAATAGCTAAAAGGTCTATTGTAGATAGCGTGGACTATTTTTGTTATTTTTAGAATTACTTTCACGGCGTGGAAAGTAACTTTGAAAACATTTTATATTCGTAGCGAGTTTAAAACATCACATCCAGTTGCAACATGGAAAGTCAGCAGCACAATCGGTTATCAGTCAAACGCCTGATGGAAATCGATCAAGCAACAATTCACCTTACCTTGATCAAAGTGGAACATCCTCCTCTTATCAAAGCGCCTCGAATCAAGCAAAAGACCCTCTCACTAATGGAACCCGTCAAGGTAAAGGCAAAACTCATGGATCGCAAAAGACTGGTCGAAATTTTTCGTCAATGGCACCCCAAAAGAGATTAGTTGGGCAGAGCTTGGCAGAGTTCATTGGAAAGGATGGCGCTCCCCATTTTGTTGATCCACCGCAAGAGTTCTTTTTCAAGTCAACCAAGGAGGCCAAGTATGTATCTCACAGTGGGCCAGATGCAGACATTCGAGAATTTTGAAGTTGTCTAAATTAATAGGTTTTATGCAATTTTAGAAAGCGGAATAGTTGGGCTTTCCTGCCCTATTTAAAGTTTTGATTTTTTTTCATAGAGTTATGGGTATTTGAATCTGAGAAAATAGGACAAAATTTTTGAAAATGTTGCACTAACATATTCTAGTTGCAAAGAATGTGGATAAATATTCTGTCTGCGAGCAAATTGGGTTGAAAAATGTTTGATTAGCACTACCTGAAAGTGAACAGGTATCAGATTTTTTAGAGGGCAAAAGTTAACTTTAATCAAGAATATTTAAAAAAGTACGAGGAGAAACTTACTACACCAATATATTTTCTGAAAGAACGATTCATGATAAGTTTATTTCAGAAGTTTTCATTCTGTTTCCCCTCGGCTAATTCAAATAAATGGGGGCAGGGGCTTTAATTGGGGGGAGTTTGGTTGTCAGGGCCGTCGAGAGACGGCCGGGGCCCCAGGGGCGAATCAAAACGCTGTTTTTAGATGGAAACGCACTCCTATACTTTCCTGAAGGAAAATTGACAACAAAGAAAAAATACATGCCTACTTCCTTGCGGGCCCCTAAGGGCCCGGGCCCCCTGGTAACTACCCTGGCTACCCCCCCTCTCGACGGTCCTGTTGGTTGTCCCAAGAAAAGAGCCCTATTTTTCAGAATCCTTAAATTATTTTCATCAGGTGTAACCAAAGGTGTATCATATAGACAATATCATGTGCATAAGAACCTTCTTATACATTGAAAATGAGCTGTCAACTAGTCCTGTAGCATTTATTTCCCCTGAGATATTATCGAATGTCTGCAAAATCACCATTTTGGCCCACTGTGTATCTGTAGTATGAAAATGTTAGAATACTGTTTATCAAAGACGCCTTCGCAGCATGTCATATTATCGTTTTGCTTTTAAGGCAACTCTCAAATTTGGCAGCATCGGAATATTTGGCATGATCTTACCGTATAGACACGGGTATAAGGGTGTGTGCCCGCCCTTTCAACTGAAAATATCATAAAATGGCTTTTCTATATTCCCAAATCAGCTCGCATATGAGGGCATGCCCTTTATGATGTTTGTCCCTGTCTATGTCAACAAGGAGAATAGCTTATGTAATACTATTTGGCATGAAGTGATTATAATCAGTATCAATAATACATCATATAGCATTTTTGTAACTTTTCTAAAGACATTTCTCATATAAGGGCACTGCTCTCGTCTTCGGGTATAAGGTGACTCTTATTTACCAGATAATATCCGCGTTCATACGTTAGCATTATCTGGGCTCTTTTCACGTTTTTCAAGATTTTTCTAGGTACAAACTGCTAAAGCATCGTGAACGCGTGTTTCAGGGAGATGATGAGTTTGCATTAGCGTATATCGGCTTTATTAAAAAGAGATCACGAATGATTTACTTAAAATAGCTACCGCGGCCTTTCTGTCTCTAATGGACAGCAGGTGCAATAATAGTTGAAGGCTTAATTTCCTATTTCTTGACTTCTAACCGAGATACAAAAGCTAGATATAACAGAAGTAGATGATCAGATAGATTTATCTTTAAAACTCACCTTTTAAAGACCCATTGCTAACCATGATCCTTTGCGCGCCGAAAGAAAAGCAAAACAAACAGAACCTAGGCCAATGAAAGTCAAATGTTTTTATTTTTTTTATTTATCCATAAAAATATCTAAACAAAATTGTATTTACATTATTATGTACCATCCGCAACGGGAGAGAACTCAGGGTCATCTTGCTCCCATTGCGTATGGTACTTACAATTCAACAACATTTTTAATAGACAATATAACAAAAGACAATAACAATACAACAAAGTACAAGTCAACAAAGATCACAATGAACAATACAAAAAAAGTCGAATTTGGGGCAGTATAGGATTATGGTTCGCTATTGGTCTATAAAACCCCAATTAAGATCTCTCTTGTTGCCCAAAAATTGCAAGGCAAGCAAAGACATTATGTTTTACTACAGATTTTTATGAACCAATTCAATTAAATTTGATATTTTCAGATTTTTTATTTGAATCGTTTTCTTCCATAGGAAGTCACGGCGTTCCCTACCACCTAGAGTTCAAAGAAAAATCGCAAGAAAGCCGTTCATTCAAATAAAATGTTCTCAAGAATTGAGAGACTCGATCATTTGCAAAAAGAGCCAGAAAAAGATTGGTAATGTAGAAACCCCTATTGTTATTGATGATTAAACATTGGCGAATACGGCATATGACATCTATGTTGGAGATTCTTGCTTGGGCTAGCATTTTAGTTTATCGCAAAAGAACTACATGTCATGGTGTAGAGTACAGACAAGAATTGGTCTTTGAAGCATAATGCTTGTAGTATCCGTTTCCTTTCGTGTACAGTATTAACGACTATTTTTATCAAAAATGAAACATTAATCATCATCGGGAAAAAAGCATAGAGATGGAAAATGGTTCACAGAGTCGACTGGACTGTGTTAGCAATCGGGAGGCCCAGTAGTTATAAGCCATAATAAAACTGTTTGCTATCTGTGGGCATACACCCACTCCAGCTACGTGTTACTTGAAAGAGTTCTTAATTTAATGTTAGATTTTAGAAACCTTGCCAGATATGAAGGTATCGTTTTACGGAAGAATTCGTACCGTTGTTTTCATTTGGTCAATTGAAAGGCGCGCGTTCCGCTTTTTACCTCGGGTGATGCACATCATCAAGGCTAAAAACCCATTCTTTGCCTATGAGAAAGAATGCGTATTCTCCTTGCGACTTTCAATTGACCAAATGAAGATTTTAGTAGGCTCTCTTATCGACGAAAGTACGACTGCGTAGTGATTTCAGAAAGGGATACAGCTTTAACTGCATTTCCAGTCAGTAGTCCGATCCAAAGACGAGTTGTCAGGCAGCAGGTAGTCTGCACGCAGGCTAGCAGCAGGTTTTTGCGATAAGTTTGTGCTGACGAGCAGGAATTGATCTGCAAAACGTATTGTCAACATAAATCAGATCTGGCTGTGCTTTATATCATTGCCTTGTGGTCAATACTTTTTTCTAATACCACCTGTGAAAATAATTGCCTGTATTTAAAATAATTAATCACGAAGACGCCGATTGTCTATTTATGGGCATGATATTTTAAATAGGTATTCTAAACGTGGAATATGCTAGAACAGCGCTACTCCAGCTTGTTTAGCCATGCTTCATTTTTATTGGCGAACATTGGGGCAAGAGGTAGCTGTCACCCCTAATGTTGACGATAACAATGACCTTTTGTTTGGGGAAAATTGGAGAAAAACAACTAACTCTAAAACAGTTTCTAACTAGATTGCTGGTCTTTGCAATACGTTGGTTTTCCAATAGAAGTAACTAGCAGTTTACTGCGTGAGGTTTTCGCGTTGTTATGTGTTGAATGGAATATCGTCAGCTAGATAAACGTTTGCTAAGCAAACATTGTGGGAGAGCAAATCTTTAAATGTATGTTTGAATTGCTGTTGCAAGTTGGCAAGTTTTACAAGTGTCCTTTTGGAGTGTTCTTGAAATGGTATTATGTTTGAGGTACCCTGTTTATTTGGGGAACAATGTGAAGTGAAATGTGAACTACAAGCACATTTTCTCTTAATTTTAATTGTAGTGCGAATGTCCACAGATTTTTAGGATGACAAAGAGAAAGAACACGAGCGCCAGCTCTTTTGTTTTGGTTGATATATGTGAGCATAGCATGAGCAATTCTAAGTTTTACACTATTTTAATCAGCCGTAACTTGTTCGTTCACTCATACACGGCGAAGTACTCCTTATACGCCCACGGTAAGCGCGCTTTGCAAGGATTCCGTCAAGCCAATCTAAAAGAAAGACAAGATCTAGGCCAGCCAAAACATCCTTTTACGGGCACTTTCGATGTCTGTAATTAAGCAAATTAACTTTTATTAACACCTTTCCTGAATGCCGCTTGCGGTCAGACCGTGAACTGAGAACGGTAAGTACATTAAAGGGGATCTAAGCTTATGAAAATGGCTCAAACCACTTGCGGTTAAATTCTTGCCTGTCAGATATCATTATTTCCTGTTGACGTAAATTAGTTACCCAAATATGGTTCGCCACGTGTCGTGGCCTTTTGTCTTTGCACAGCTATTTTTATCAAAGGCATAGCATTTTGCACAAATTATAAATACATATATAGCTGTGCAAAATATGCTTACATTCACTGTCAGTCAATCTGTGAGCTGCTTCGCTCCACAACCTCTTAATCCCCTGCATTGCTAAGTAACGTTCGGGTGTTACCTGTGTTACCTGAGTTCCCAGTGAGAGATAACTATTTCTGTACTTCCTTGGCTATCATCGAGCCAGTTAGGTACGTGTGATAAATTCCGGGCCAAATAAGCAAACATTTTTATGATAAAGATTCAACTGTACATGTTGGACCCTTGGGCCATCCTATAGAAGATTAAAGTGAGTAACCTTAGTTGAAAGATGAGATATCACATGTTTATGAATAGCCTATTATTTTTTATAAGCTCGGCATGTGGCGAAACAAAGCAGCCAAAGAAACGATGGCGTGTGTAGTCCTGTTTATAGACCACCCCATTCTCTTTTGTCGAAAACATCTAACAAAAAGTTCTCCTTGCAATAGCAATGTGCTTTGGTGCGGCAAAACGGAAAAGATTATATGTTAAAGGCACAGTTTGACATGTTTATCAAACAATATTTAGTTGCTTGGCTTCGCCGTTGCCTCGGTAAACTGGGTCTGAAGCTGATTTCACACTTGAAGCGTCGTTCTTGGCACATTCCGGATAACAGTGTAGCGTGGCAGCGCATTGTCAATGCGACAAAGTTAGATTAGTTTAACTTTATCGCGCTGCGCCGCCTCACACCACAAAATCGCCTCATGCATGAATTCAGCTTAAAAGGGATGTACAATATTTTGGTAAACAAAGATAAAGATCAGCCAGGTGGCATTTCGTGTGTTTGGGCTAAACATCTCAAACTTGTTGCTCAGAATCCAGCTACAGCTCTAATATCGTTGATGGTATGAACACTCTGATTGCACTGGCTAATTCTACAGAGTTTAAACGTACAGAAAACATCTTCATTTGCAATGTATCTGCTGCTATTTGCCTGCATCATTAGGGAGAAAAAATCATAGATTTTTAGAAGTTTAGGTTGTACAGCCCTTTAAAAGGGAGTACAAAGACCAGCAGCCTTCGCCATCGTTTGTTTTTGTTTTTGTGAATTTCGTACAGTCAGTTATTCTGGAAGCTGTGCAGAGCAAGTCGCTGACTGTGCGCAAAGCATGCTGGTCTTTGTACTCCCTTTAATGCAGATGATGGAGGGAACGAAGTTTGTCATAGCTAGTGGTATTTTCGTAGCCAGTCCAAGGATGATTGAAATCGAGCATAGTCATTGGTTATTAATGCGTTTTATGGGTATAATGAACATTATTAGACAAATAGTTATCGTAAACTAGTAAAAATCGTATCTTTGAAATCAAATAGAGTTGTCTTTTCTCACTAAAGTACTGAAACTTAGGCCCCGTTTACACGATATCGTTTTCATTTCATATCGGATTGGTTTCATATCGGATTGGCCTACTGTTTACACGAGACCGTTNCCTTTGCACGACTTTGTTGTTGTTTACAACAGTTAAGCCTGCATGTAAGCCTCTTCTAACGTCCTGAACCGTGGCTACAACCATAGAAATGCGTTTCTCTCAATACTTGAGCTTCAGGATATTAGAAAATGCTTACATGCAGGGCTTACTAGATTTTAACGGAAAGCTGAACAGCACGAAATCACATGGTCGCAGTGATGAAGAATCGCCTTCAGACATCGATACAACTCCAAGTGGACATCAAAGAAATAACTACGATGTGTTTTCCAGTATGTGTTTTCCAGTAGTAGTTCAAACAAGGGCAGAGTTTGTATCAATAGCATCCATTGCTTTTGATTGACACGCCAGAAAAACCGATTAGCCATTGGAAACAAAGGGATTTCAACAGCCGATTAGCCAGCCCGCAAATGTAAAGAAACCCAAACCGCATAGGATAGGATGCCTTGAAACCAGGGGTGGCGCCAGAAATCTTCCGACAGAGGGGTTGGAACTTCCGACAGGGGGGCTAAAATGCAGTTTTCGTACGTAATTTTGCCAAATTTCCTGCGAAAATAACCAAAAATTTCCTCCGACGGGGCACACGAAGGCCATATTACATTTTGTTGAAAAAATCCCTTTTCTCTCTTTCCTTTCTTCCGTTTTTACTCTCATCTCCCTTGGTTCCTTGTGCTCTTTCGATAAAATATTTATTTCACAAATAACACATAGACTTACGACGTGATTCCTTGTATTCGTTCAATATTTATAATCTGATTTTTTCATTTTCTATGTAATGAGTATAAATAACACACGCAATTGATAAGTGTAGGAAAGGAAAATAATTTTTTTCAAACAATCTGTAATATGGGCTTCCTGTGACGGGGGGGGGGCTAGATGCTTCCAACGGATGGGGCTGTAGCCCTCCCCTGGCGCCACCCCTGCCTGAAACCTAGTTAGCTAGCTAACTCATGCGTGCCACATGCGAAAAGTGTCATCGTAATTTACTTTCTAATTCAGAAACCGAGAAGCAGGCAATGTAATTTGCGTATTAAATCTCTTGATGATTTTGATGTCATGGGGACCTGAAAGGATGAGGAAATCTGGAGTTGATACGTGAAACCAGCTTGCAACCCGAGGATAAAGAGAATTAAATTTAAGATTGCTTGGAAATTCAAAGATGAAGCATTTGACAACTGTTTTATCAGCCATGGTCATATGTTATTTCGCTACACTGTGTTTGGCATAACTGTAAAGCCGTGGCCATACGAGCAAACAGCAAACATTATTTGCTAAACGTAATTGAGATTTGCTTATTGGCTAGAATTTGACCGCAAGTGGCTTGAGCCACTTTTATATGCTAGTCAAGGAATGTTTTGCGACGTGGCGAAACGGAAAAACATTTTGCTTGGCAAACAAAATTCAAATTTTTGTCAAAAGATGTGTGCTCGTTTTGCCGCGGCTTTTAGAACTTGCATTGTGTTTTATTGGAAGTTTACCCATCGCCAGCAAAACTTATAAATAGAAAATTAGAGCAAAGATCGTAGTTTTGTATTTGACACAACATGTTTTCAAATGTGCAAGTTATTCTGAAGCAAGGAACTCTGGGACGGGACCTTTCTCGAGAAGCTCTTCAACCAAAAGAAAGAAAGAATGAGTGACCTCGTCACAAAAGACCAAGCTTAATTTTGACGTCAGTTGTGGTCTGTGGTCGATAAGGGTGACCAGGTGTTACTAACTTTGTATGAGATTCACCTGAATTTAAGATTTCTTGTTCAATTCACTCACCTCGTGTTGGAATCTTTTATATGGAAATCAGCGGCAAGCAGCTGAAATAGCATGTATCAAAGTCAGGATCCTAATTATTCATGAATAAGTTACTGTTTGTTCTCTGAGTATATGCAAATAAATTTACTCGGTGACAAAATATTGTTGCTACAGCTACATTGGACTTGCCCAAGCCGTCAAGTCCACAGCTACATACATGTTGAAATTTGTTTGAGTTGAATAGTCAGTTATAACGCACAGTCAATCGACAAAAACTCGACTTTTCCGACCACTATTTAAATGCCAAACGCGAAAGATCGCGAATCAAACAATTGAGGAGTTTTGCAAGAGCAATTTCGCTTTATCGCAAATCTGACTGACCACATGTGACCTGTGACCTGACATCTGTTTTGAGACAAACCCAACAATAAATTATTTTATATTGAATTGAATTGTTTGAATAAATTTAGCCCTGACGTTGATGCATGCTGTTTTGGATTCCAAACACAAAAAGATCAGGGAAGGCAGAGAGAAGGTGGTGGATAGTGCAGACGAAGCAAGCTGAAGAAAGCAAACCAGAGACGTAAATACACAAATTAAATATGTCTGAAGCTGACAAAAATCGTCTTATTGAGGACCATCATCATGATGAACGTAGTGCGAGAGAAGAAACGGAGCTGAGCCCGCTCAAAGTTGACCTGTCTGGGCCTGGCTTCCAAAACCTGAGCGTTGAAGATGTGCCTACAACACACGGAAGCGTCCATGTTGCAATTCAAGGGGATCGAGCTCATAAATCGAGCATCATCACACTTCACGACATTGGCCTTGATTATATTTCATGTTTTCAGTCGTTCTTCTGCTTCCATCAAGTGCAGCCTTTGCTAAAACACTTTTGTGTTTACCATGTGAGCTTCCCAGGACAGCAAGAAGATGCCCCCGCGTTGGATGAACACCATGCTTATCCCACAATGGATGAAATGGCATCAGTCGTAAAGCAGATCATTGACTATTACAGAATCAAGAGTTGTATTTGTCTTGGAGTTGGAGCTGGAGCAAATGTGTTCTTGCGTTTCGGGATGAAAAACCCAGATCCCGTTGAGGGGATGGTATTGGTGAATGGCTCTTGTCACACTTCAAGTTGGTCAGAATGGGGATATCAAAAGGTGGGATGCTAAAAGGGCCTATTTCGTCATTACAGTGATTTAATTTACAGAGCATCGAAGGAGAGGCTGCCAAATTTTTAGATGGCCACGCCCATAAAATGCATGGCTTTCTTTGACCGTCATTTCATTTGATGAAAAATATATTGATAATCGAATATATGATATTTTATGGGGGTGCTGCCAGAGACGAGGCATTAAAAATTACAAACAAATTTGGGCGCTTGTGCATTTACGCACACCTGTGCCCGTACTGATCCTAACTAAAAACCCTACTGATCCTAACTAAAAACCCTACCAAAGCCCTATAGAGGTGTGTGTATCTGCACAAGAGCCCAAATTTGTTGGCACACCTACCTAGAAATATGAAATTTTGCCATATTTGATTTGCCCAAGCTGTACTGCATCATCTCATCTCATTTTGCACACCCAGCAGACTGCCAGACTGGAAAGTTTGCTTTTTGCTCGCGCAAGTTTAACGGCCTGCAAATAAAATCTTTGCAGTGAAATTAGCAATTGAAAACAATAGAAAAATGATGTAATCTTTTGTGGAACAGCTAATGCACTGCCAAGATCAGCAAACGTGAAACTTTCCACTAATTTACAGGAAGCAAGTGAAAATGAAGTAAAAGTATGCTGAGGATTTCCTTCACCAAAATAAACAATTTCTTAAGTTTTTAGCGATCTAAGAGATGAGTTTCTTATGAAGAGTTTCTTATAAAATATGTGTACTCATGTTATATCCAAATGATTGTTTCCGAAAAAGCAAGAAAAAAGATGTTTTGATTTGTTGGATGACAACAATTTACCCCGTGAATAAATATTGAAGAGCCATTTTCTTCCGTCGCAGGTTTCTTCACATTACCTCAAAGAAAACAAAATGACAAAGTTCACTGAGGACTATCTACTTTGGCACTACTTTGGAAAAACTGACGAGCACCAACATGCAGATTTGAGATCAATCATCAAAGACCATCTCCACAGAATCAAGAACCCCAGAAATCTCGCACTGTTTATTGACTCATTTGTCAAGAGAACTTCCATCAATGTTCATCGAAGCCCCACACATAATCAATCAACAACACATCCAAACTCATTGTTAATTTGTGGGAGTGAATCCCCATTTCTAGATGAGACAGTAGATCTCAATTCAAGACTTGATCCAAGGATTTCTACTTGGATCAAAGTTTCTGATGCAACTGGAATGGTTCTTGATGAGAAGCCAACAGTTGTGCTTAACGCACTGATTTTGTTTTTGCAAGGATTGGGTCATGGTGAGTTGATATATGACCATTAGAATTCATAAGAGATCCGAAAAATATTTGTAATGTTGTGGCCAAATAACTTGTAAACAGCATACACAGCAGGTAATAACACTTGATGCAAGCATGTTTAATTCTGTCAGGAGTGGACATATTGAGATCTCAAATTTGTATTTTGCATTCCACTTGTTGATAGCCATCAAATAGTCAAAAGCTAAAGATGTGATATGATGTCTGCATATTTTCATTCTTCATTAAAAGAGCTTCAGATGGCTGGTCAGATAACAAAATGGGATGTGGCTAGCGTGAAACACAGGTTCCCAGGTTGGTAAAATCCTGCCCTGCAGAAAGATATCGATACATTAGGTTGGGATTTTTCTAATTAAGAAGATTTTTCTTTTTAATTGCCCAGATCCCCACCTAATATGCAATAACAGGTGGTAAGTGAGTGCTGCATAGTAATATCAGAAAACAAATTAGGAAAATTTTGCAGAGGCCCATGGCCTCTCACCACATCCTTTTGACCAGAAACCTGTGTTTTTCCAACCCTGCACTTGCATTTTACACTAGCCAGAATGTGATGCCAGGGGTTTTAATACTGCTAACTGTCCTCAGCCCTGCAGAAAATATAGATATATACATTAGGTTGAGATTTTGCTAATTAAAAAGATTCGTCTTTTTAATTGCCCAGATCCCCACCTAATGTGCAATAACGGGTGGCAAGTGAGTGCTTCATGTATTAGTATTAGAAAAAAAATTTAGGAAAATTTTTCAGAAGCTCAAAATATTGTTGTAAGAATATTTTATCTTCTCAGTGAAGCCAGTGAAAATGAAGAGAAAATGATAAGCTTTTGATTGAGTTGCATTATCAAACTTTTCCATACAGCACATGTGCTTACAATGTCCGCTGTGACGATAATGATTTCATTGAACAACAACATAGACTCTAGCAAAATTTGTAAACAAAGCTTTGACATCACCCCTCACCCGCAATTTCTAGTTCGACACAAATGCCATAAATGCAGAATTAATGGGATTGGACACATACATCCCAAATATTCATGGGGGGCCTGAGGTTTATTAGTTTTATTGAGTTTACATGTGAACATGTTCATCAGTAAATTTGTGGAGAAGAATTTTTTAAGTAGTCCTCCATAGTTAACTTGAAGATAGATACCTTGTTTGTTGATATTGGTCCACTGAGAGTTGAAATATAGCATGTTTGCAGTTTAGGCCAAAACCCAAAAGCTCTGGTTTGGAGGTGGAGGCAAATTTGGACATTCAAGATTAATATTTCAACTCTCAATGCACCAACATCAACAAACAAGGTATTTATCTTCAAGTTAACTATCGAGTATTATTTCAACAATTATTAGGGATTTATTCAACCTAAATAATTAATAATAATAATCAAATCTGTAGCGTGTTTTTGGGACACCTGGTATTTTTTATTAAGAAACCTTGTGTGGAGGCTGGATGTTCCATAATTTTGAACTGATTTTTTACAAACTGTCTACCCCCATTTGTTTTAGTACTCATAGGAAATCTTGTTGACAGCGATTCATTTTTTGCTGTTTTTTTAAGATATTTGAAATATGCTGCTGGTCTTTAATGCACTTGTGTAATGCATTTAAATTTTCTTCCGTAGGTGCCAATTTGAGGCCACCATCGTTATCCTTTAGCAGTGAACCCTCAGTTGATGTATCACCTGTCATTTCATAAAATTACCACACAAGGTATGCATTACGTATCCACCAGCAGGCCCAACGAGAAGGGGGCAAGGGGCATTGCCCAGGGGCCCAGCACCAAATTGGGGCCTGTATAAACTTATTCAGATTTTGAATTAAATCATTACCTTCAAAAAACTTCAAACGTAAAATTAATTGTTACAGAAACCAATAATGATCAAATATTTAACAACAAAATACAGTTGATACTGTGGTTAGCCCTATTCGTACTGGGGGAGCATTTTTGGCCCTCCCTAACACACTTTGCTACACTGCGCTAAAACCACATAAGATATGACAACCAGGCTTGGTGACTTTTAGTAAAATTAAGTTGGCAATTAAAGTTTCTACATATCATTGTTCTTACTCTGATCACGTGACCACAGTAACACCATATTTGGAGAGTGGTCAACAAAAAAAGCTTAGAACATCCATAGTTTTTGCCTCACTTGTCCGATTGATCTCAAACATGCACCATTCGATTTCTTTTGATGAGTACTTTCATTTGATATATAATTTTTTCAAATTTGCTGACATCAGCAACATTTAATATCTATGACGTCATTCACCTTTATGACGCTATTGTTCTAAGTAAGAAGTGTAAAATATAAATAAATTGCATCTAATTTGGTTCATCTTGATTATTTATGTCAATTTGAGTCCATATTTACTAGAAAAAGAGACAAAAACTGCGAAGATAATCAGCACATGAAACAAAAGAATAATTTAAAGCTAATTATGCTACAAATAGATACTAAAAATTGCTACAAAGTATGTATTTTGGATCTATGTTATGTTTCCTACTATTTGCAACAATTTTTGAGAAAATCGGTAGAGTAGTTAATTAAATAGAATTTTTCTTGTCAAGAAGCTATAAATTTGTCAAATTTCCCTTGTTTTTCGGTTGCCTAGCAACGAATCACGTGACTAATTAATTACCATTGTTATATTTGAAAAGCTAAATTTTGTCCAAAGAACAATAGGGGCAAGACTCATTGTTATACCTCTTGTAGTTTTGGAATAAAAGAGGGGGGCGAAAAACGCCCCCCCCTCAGTACAAACTAACCAAAAAATCGCCCAGTACGAATAGGGTTAATAGTTGATGAAACTATTCTATACTAATGTGAAGGAATAGAGAGCAAGGTTGCTTCATGAGCTTTTCTTCTACAAAGTTGCTGATGATGTCATCAAAAAAATGACTTTAAAGCAGGAGGAATCCTTAGCTAGTTTCTCACCACTAGGTATAGCTAATTATTTGAGCAAAGAACCTCTTTAGGGTTGTTCTATGGTGATCTAGAGGGTGTGGTCATTGAAAATTTTCCCATGGGAGTACCCCCAGACCCTCCGAGTGTATTACTCACTCTGCGGTCAGGGAGCCCGCACTACAAAGTTGCCCCTGGCCTGAGCGCTCTCAGCTGCCCTGTCCACCAGAATATGTTGTTGATCAAACAAGACATGCGTTATAGAATAATATATGCTAAAGTTTTATTAGCTACCTGGTTTTGAAGCATACCACAAAATTGCGCAACATTTTAACTAAATCTATCTCTTGTCCATCATTTCCAAATCTTTCACATCATTTAGCACAATTTAGCAATAATTGTTGTTATTGCTAAAAATAATCTGGCCTTGTTACAGTACAACTGAAAAGAAACATTTTAAAGAAAAGTAGAAAAACCAGATTTTGCCGATTTTCAAAACATCAAATTTTTTTTCTGACTCACACGGTATAGTTTTATATCTAAAAAAATTTTCCTGTTGACAAATGAAACTACAATTGCAAAACAGATTTAGTTGTTTAGAGCTCTCACAGTTTGTACTTTTTGATGATTGTGTGTTTAATTTTGTTGCTATGTCTGTTCTTGTAAAGAATTTGATGTGAACAGTCGTTGCTGATCACATTTATGAGTCTCAGTTTTCAGCATTGAATTGAATGATAGTTGTGGCTTTAAACTGGGACTCATGACAATACAGCTTCAAAACAGAGACTAATTAGGCCAAATGCGCCGCATTTAGGGCACATCCAATAAAATCTCGACTTTCTTAATAAGGTTAGACCACGTGCCTATTCTTTAACGTTTGATTGGCTGATTAGATCAAATTTAGACTCCTCGAAGCAAAGCGACGTTTGAAGCGACATTTGACTTTCCTTTCGACGTTCGAAGGATAGAAGACGTTAGATTTTCCTTCAGATTTTAGTTTCTGTTTAGAATCTGTTTGGTTGTGAGTCCTTGTATGAGAGAANTTTCTGACTCACGGTATAGTTTTATATCTAAAAAATTTTCCTGTTGACAAAAATGATGGAACTACAATTTCAAAACAGATTTAGTTGTTTAGAGCTCTCACAGTTTGTACTTTTTGATGATTGTGTGTCTAATTTTGTTGCTATGTCTGTTCTTGTAAAGAATTGATGTGAACAGTCGTTGCTAATCACATTTTTTAAGTGTCTTTCACACATAATATTCATGCACATCCATTAGATTGACTACATGAGTCTCAGTTTTCAGCATTGAATGATAGTTGTGGCTTTAAACTGGGACTCATGACAATACAGCTTCAAACCAGAGACTAATTAGGGCAAATGCGCCGCATTTAGGGCTCATCCAATCAAATGTCGACTTTCTTAATAAGGTTAGACCACGTGCCTATTCTTTAACGTTTGATTGGCTGATTAGATCAAATTTCGACTCCTCGAAGCGAAGCGACGCTTGAAGCGACATTTGACTTTCCTTTCGACGTTCGAAGGATAGAAGACGTTAGATTTTCCTTCAGATTTTAGTTTTTGTTTAGAATCTGTTTGGCTGTGAGTCCTTGTATGAGAGACAATAAAAAAATCAGATTAAAAACATTGAAGGCATACAAGGAATCACGTTGTCAGTCCACACCCATTTGCTTGTCACACATTTTCATACTTGTAAATACGTGTAGTAACAAGTTTCTCATTTGTTTTAATCAAATTCTGTCCTAGCTGCTGACAACTTTGCTGAAAAATGATCACATATGTAGAATGCACTTAACACACAGACAGACCTTGTAATGGTATGTACATATGATTGACTATTTAATTAGAATATTTAACTTTGGATATTGCACAAACATTTAGCACTTGGAACTTTAAATCTCTTATCAAATATGAATGAACTAGAATGATGAAGAGTTCTTGCACATGTGATTAACTATTTGTTGAGCGTAGCTATTTTTTGTTACCATCGTTAAGGAAAAGAAGTGAACCCAAATTTTTTATTTGATATTAAACAAAGATAAGTACAGCGCTGCCCAAACAGCACTATCACTTGGGCCTTTTTCACGCTGATCCGTTAGATCTGAAATTTAAGATCTCAAGAGCAGTAACAGGTTTAGCACTTGTGTATAGGAATAAGATTCATAAAACATTCTTGCTAATAGCCTTTTTAGCTGGGAAATAAATTTAATTTGTTAAGTTGCCCCTAGACCCTTTAAGTTCTGACCTATTGCTCTTCTTATTTCGTTTTCTTTCTGCAAAACCCTTACAATTTCTGGTTCCTCCTTACCCCATACTTAATTCGCATACAACGTCATATAACCAAAGATCAGCAGCCGCGAAGCGTGGGGGTAAAGAACTATGGGGTCCCTGGGGAAAATTTCATGGCTATGCCCCTCAGACCTTAGGGAAACGCCCTTTTTAGATATAGAGATATGTCCTGACAGATGAAATCATTGATATACATGTGAGAAACGAGATTGAAAACTGAATATAGACCTACCCCTGCCCTACAGTTTTTATGTCATTTTTGGACGAATCTAAATTACCATGTTTTTAAAAAAGTGGGGGTGTATTTACCTCCCCCCCCCCTATACAACCCCGTGGCTCAGCCACTGCAATGATAATTTCATTGAGCATTTCTGCAAGGGTTGATTATCGTTCTATCTTATATGTATTCATTTTATGACAGATTATTGTAAATTTAAAGGCAGTCTGTCACGCATCTGATTGGCTGCAGTAAAGTCAGAGCTCAACACAACGAATGTTTTTGTGAATCTGTGCATTGGGAACAAAGGAGGGCTGATCTGTATCACTTTCTACGGCCGTAGAAAGTTATTAGGATTAGCAGCCATTCAGTTCTCCCAGTCGTTGTATTGTCCTGATCACCCAATCAGATGCGTGACAGACTGCCTTAAGCACTCTGCTTCTTTGGTAGAACGGATTTCCTTTGTGAAAACGATAAAGAAAACGATATGACTGATTTTAACCTCCTTTAAAAAGTTCTATATCTTCATTGGTCTGTCATTTATGTTTGTATGATGCAAATTGGAGGATTAACAACCGATATCTCAGAAAATTTAAAGGATGTTATGACCGCTGTCAATCAGTAGTAATTGTTACTTGATGTACTATGTAGAGTTACAATGAAGGAACTTTGTTTGTTTGAATTCAAGCAGGCATAGTTGTTGATCTTTCAAGCTTTCTTACGCTTGTAGTGAATAGGGGAAATTCAAACGGCATTTTGTTTGAAGGTAAAATTGGATGCTCAGGCTACTTCTTTTAAAAGTAATATCAGCTTCAGACCTCATTGAAGACTTTTCGTTTAGCAGATGATGGAAACCTTTTCTGCGTTTGCCGAATTGTACAATCATAAAAAAATTCTCTGAAACAGTTTAAATGAGCTATAGTTTTTTATTTATGGAAAGAAGTCATATTTTTAGTCCTGTTTAGGTCTTTTCGAAAACAATTTCATAGTAAAATCGCTCATAGATCTTGAACAATATCACCAAATTTAATGAAATATATTTTAACCTTCTCACGATAAAATGCCAATTGAAATTGAAGGACAATTGATTAGGTTAAATTTCGGCAAGCAACAGAACTCCAATGTGTGATAATTTTGTTAATGATTTAATTTGTACAATTTAGCTTGATGTCCTGCACCCTTNAAAAAATTCTCTGAAACAGTTTAAATGAGCTATAGTTTTTTATTTATGGAAAGAAGTCATATTTTTAGTCCTGTTTAGGTCTTTTCGAAAACAATTTCATAGTAAAATCGCTCATAGATCTTGAACAATATCACCAAATTTAATGAAATATATTTTAACCTTCTCACGATAAAATGCCAATTGAAATTGAAGGACAATTGATTAGGTTAAATTTCGGCAAGCAACAGAACTCCAATGTGTGATAATTTTGTTAATGATTTAATTTGTACAATTTAGCTTGATGTCCTGCACCCTTAGTTTGTCAGGGAATTTATTGTTAATTATGGCAAGATGTTTTATGGGAATTAAGTTAGCGTGTGTTTGCAGATTGTAGTATTGCATATTTAATGATACTTGAGAAAATTATCATGTGTTGTGTTTTTCGTCAGATCTTCCAAATACGTGGGTATACGACAGAGTCATTACCACTACCCCGGCGTTTAGAAGTTTGTGCGAGTGATTCTGTAGATCGAGGCCGAAAGCTTAGTGGATTAGAAATCAAACAAAAATTTCGGTGGAAACAGTTCCACGAAAAGAGTTTCAAATGAAATATCGGGGGGAGGGGACAGCCATGATTTCCCATGGTTTTTCGAAAGACAGCTGCAACCAACTACTGTACATCGCATAGTGGGCTACCGTTGGCTACATTACTAAAACGATTTTTACAAAATGAGAGAAAAGAGAGGCCTGGATCTAGCATTGCACTAAAAGGCGCGAAAAGATGTTGCTATGCTGACGCCATGTTAACGATAATTTTTTCTTGTTCCAATTTCTGGTAAGTTTTCCAACGAAAAGGGAAAGATGTTCGCAAGCCACTCTTCACGGGAAGAGTGCACTCCGCAACCTTCAAATTGTATGACATAGATATGTAAAAATGTTTAGGTGGCTAGACGACCAAGCGTTTGAAATGCAAACTTGAAAATAACAGCTATAGTCTATTTGATTGATATGATACCAATTCCGCTCTTGGCAGACTCGGAACTTGAATTTGATTGGGAACAAACCTGTTCAAACGATTGGGAACAATGTTCTAAATCCTTATTTGGTTGATTTGATTGTTTCTGATTTCAATTTCTGCTGGTTCTTTTTAAATACCGGGTGTCTAAAAAAGTACCCCATTTGACTGGAAAAAGGAACAAAACGATCAAATTTCGGGACTTCTTGACTGCACAACTAAATTTGTTAATCTTCAACTTAAATGCACATACCTTGCATTTGTAAATCGTCCACCAAACCTCAGAGATAAGAGCTTGTGAAGTCAAAATTTAAAAGGGCACCTGAAACCAGAGGTTTTCAAAAAGGGCCCAGCCATGCTTTTTTATTTCATCGGTATTTACCAAAGGAATTTTCAACTTTTTATTTTTAGTTTTTATNTTGATTGTTTCTGATTTCAATTTCTGCTGGTTCTTTTTAAATACCGGGTGTCTAAAAAAGTACCCCATTTGACTGGAAAAAGGAACAAAACGATCAAATTTCGGGACTTCTTGACTGCACAACTAAATTTGTTAATCTTCAACTTAAATGCACATACCTTGCATTTGTAAATCGTCCACCAAACCTCAGAGATAAGAGCTTGTGAAGTCAAAATTTAAAAGGGCACCTGAAACCAGAGGTTTTCAAAAAGGGCCCAGCCATGCTTTTTTATTTCATCGGTATTTACCAAAGGAATTTTCAACTTTTTATTTTTAGTTTTTATTTTTGAAAATAATTCTACTTTGAGATGTTTCAATTGTTCTTGAAATCACTTTCTTTTGAGGAAAAAATCGTTCCTTACATTCCATTAAAAAGTTATTTGTATCAAAGAAGAAGAAAAAGGAGCACATGCACGCTTATGTTGGAAATGTGGCACGAGTTTATTAAACTCGCCACATATTTCTTTTATTTGTTTAATTAGGGTCGTGGCTAAGCGTCTATGATTTTTTTCAAAAGCAAAAAATAAAAGTTAAAAATTCCTTTGGAAAATGCTCTTGATATCAAATCATGGTTAGGCCCTTTCTCAAAACCTCTGGTTTCAAGAGCACTCTAAATTTTGACTTTGGGAGCTCGTATCACCGGTGTTTGGTGGACGATTTATAAATGCTAGGTATGGGCATTTAAGTTGAAGATTGACCAATTTAGCAGTGCAATCGGAGAGTCCCAATATATTATCGTTTTGTTCCTTTTTCCAGTCAAAAGGGGGTACTTTTTTTTGAGACACCCAGTATAGCTGGTTTTCAATTACCAATCAAATGCAGTAATAACCCGCAAATAATAACCATGAAATTTTATCAGCCTTTCAGCAAAATCAGGTTACTTGTTCTTGATACAGAATTCAGAGACCTTAAATTTGCCAGCATGTTTTCTTCAAAGCTTCTGAATAAATGATTATACTGTATTTTCGATTCTTCATCCAGCTACACAAAGATTCAAACAGGGTCGAACTGGTTCTCAATTACATGTGTACTTTTTGTAGCAAAATCAGTCCTCGGGTTCTTATTACCGTACACCGCTAATGTGGCCTTGGAACTCAGGTAATAATTCTAACTTTCAGACTCCTTAGAATGCACTGTTCGAAAATGGAACGTCATCCGTATTTGTATTCGAAGATTCTTCGATCTCAAAGAACAGACAGCTGTAGGCCACTTAACTGATCGCAGATCTGCAGCAGCTACTGAAGGAAATAATTCACATTTTCTACTGCAGCTATATCACAGGATTGAAAATCAGGTAAGAATTTTCTCTGCAAGAAAACTAAATTGTAATTCTTACATTTGGTTGTATTTTAAGTAATGTACGAATAGAACTTGAACGTGAGAAAATTTGATTCACTTGGTTGGCCTGCGACTGCAGTTTAGCATATACCCCTTGCAGTATCGGAAGGTTTTGTGGGTTAGTTTGCACTTTAGCGGAGACACTTTTAACATTTCCCTGTGTTTGGATTTTTGTGCCGATGTTTGGATGGAAAATGCATCAGTACTTAGGTTGAAATATACTTACTGAACCAGCGGGGGCCAACAATTTTAACCAAAAGAATATATCTATCACCGGTTCCTGCTGCAGATTTAGGCGGCCCTTATCGCTATTGTTTAGAAAGCTAACCAGCAATCAGTTCTTACAATATAATTCAATTCAACATCTGTTTTTCCTTGGGAGCTATTTCCGCCAAAGTGCATTTGACCCTAGAAAACTACACACAAAATTCTGCGATAGGCCAAATTTTACCTGGACTTGACTTCATAAGAGAATATCAATTTTAAATTTTTGACTTAGCGTAAATCAAGATTCATGAAGCGTTTCTGACCCGCCTGCTAGACAGTTTATCGCCTTATTTCATTTACAATTTCATATTTAATATATATTTCGCATATCATTTCAGAATGAGTGCTTCGAGATGTTTAAATGGAAAATGCAGTGGAGAATCAAAGAAGAGAAGGAACGAGATGTCCACAGACGATGCTCGTGATATGCTACGCAGAGAATTTTCAGCAGAGAACGTCAAACTAATGTCAATGAAACGGAAAGAAATGGATTTGCAGCCACTGCACTGGGCGGTGTTGACTTTCAATGGCATAAACAACTTACGAGGCACATGCGGAGGAGTGTATGAAATCAAGCAAAACAACGAGATCATCTACATAAGTGGATTGCCTCAGAATGTTCATATCAGAGATGCACTTAATGCTCATTTTAGCGGCAATGATGGACTTGCACTCGGGGTTTACCTAACCGGCGAGGCATTCAACTCATGGAAACACATCTATGTACGTTTTATGCCATCGAAAACACCATCAGAAGATGCGAGACTGTTGTTGAGATATTATCAGTTAAGAAATTTAGGAAATGTACCACGATTTAATTAGTATTCTATACGATAAGTTCATATTGTCGTGTATTTTATCAATGTCTTCGACTTTGAGAAGTTCGTTGTGTACCGGGTGTGGCCCAACAAATTTTAGAAAGATCAGATTGCGGTTGCCGGTCTAAAGGTCTGAAGAATCAATCGGGTTTGTTTTGAAAGCGAAAGAAAATGTTCCATTTTCGAGTGCTCACACGACGCAGTTTTCAAATTGTGCCGTGTCACCGGGAGGCCTATCCGTAACAATTTTGTTCAGTTTTTACCGTTATCGGGTATAATTATTTTCGATAATTTCACTTTAGAGACGCAGGACCGTAATAAATCGACGACAAATTTTAAACTTTTTTTAAATTTGCAATCATATTCGAAATTCGACAGGTTGCATTAGTAAATGGTTGTCGTTAGGATAATTAGCTGGGCTACTTTCAAGTTAATTACCGGGTGGACCAAAAAGAACTTCACATGTTTGACGATTCATTTTCAAAATTTGGTCGATACCCGAAAGGCTGAAGTATTTTTGTGATTTTGTTCTGTTTTTCTGAGAATTGGAAATACAGGTAAAATATAATTTACAAATAATCCGTACCTTCGAAATGCGTGAAAAGCGGCCTAAAACCCTCGATCAAAATTATAAACAATCTTCTCACTCAAACACATTCTATTTCCCCCTACAGTTAATAATCAAATCTTAATAAAAGCAATCACGTATGTGATCGGATACCTTTGTAAAAAAATTGAAATGTATTTTTACTTATCCTTTTTCATGCATTTGGAAGTAAAGGAATTTTCATAAACCCAATTTTACCAATATTTACAATGCTCAGAAAAATAAAAATAAATCACAAAAACACCTAAAGTATTCTTCGCATAACAAATTTTTAAACATGTGAAGTTCTTTTTGGTCCACCCGGTACATCGCAAAAAGTTTCGATACAAACGTTTGTCGTCCCCAAAACGTTCTTCCGCTTGTGTATTAATTATGAAATTGTCAAATGCTAATTTTTCAACATGCATACAAATTGAAGTGTCAGTTAAATCCAAGTACAAAACAGCAGCAACTACTCATGAACATACAAATCACATGTAATCAAGTTTGCGCAGCCTCACATTTACACTACAGCAAAGGATGCTTATGAAATCATAAGTCGGCAGTTC
>REGM01000076.1:267947-400967 GCA_004194415.1 Aurelia aurita | reverse complement strand
ATTTTTACTTATCCTTTTTCATGCATTTGGAAGTAAAGGAATTTTCATAAACCCAATTTTACCAATATTTACAATGCTCAGAAAAATAAAAATAAATCACAAAAACACCTAAAGTATTCTTCGCATAACAAATTTTTAAACATGTGAAGTTCTTTTTGGTCCACCCGGTACATCGCAAAAAGTTTCGATACAAACGTTTGTCGTCCCCAAAACGTTCTTCCGCTTGTGTATTAATTATGAAATTGTCAAATGCTAATTTTTCAACATGCATACAAATTGAAGTGTCAGTTAAATCCAAGTACAAAACAGCAGCAACTACTCATGAACATACAAATCACATGTAATCAAGTTTGCGCAGCCTCACATTTACACTACAGCAAAGGATGCTTATGAAATCATAAGTCGGCAGTTCCCTGAAAAATTGTTTCAAATTAAAGAAGTGAAAGATTTTGTGCTTTTATCGGTGCGCAAACTGGTTGGTAACGTTTGGGTATCAAGACACATGTATAATCCTAAACAACCTTCTTACTACAGACGTATAGATGAATTTCTAGCCTGCGTGCAACCTCAAACTCCTCCTCAAAGGAAAACTATTTTTCCTTTGAGGAGGAGTTTGAGGCTGCACGCAGGCTAATGAATTTCCAGCTACCTGGAGAACACTGTTTTCATTTTCAAAATGTTTCCAGGAAGTGCCTTTTGGTCCCCTTTAGGGCAGGGGCCTGTATGAGTATAATGCCAATGAACACTGATTAAATCGAATTTATGACATTTTCAAACATCAATCCAGTGTTTTTTATGCAAATGCATGCGTTTGAAGATTTCTATTAGCCACGAAAATCACTTGCGAAAAAGTGACTCTACAGGCCAATGTCTCTTCTTTTTCAAAGAGCTTTGACTCACCTAAAATTCTTCAATTTGTTATTGTGCATTAAAACTAAAACGTACCTACCTACATATAAAGTAATTGTCACTTATGTTAAGATTTAGCAGTTTTCGATTTCAAGAAGTTTGTTAGCATGATGAGGTTCAAAGTCCAATCCATCCACTGATAATGTAAGTTGTCTTCTAACGCCATCTCGTATTCCCATCGACATTTGCTTCTCCAATAATTCTTTCTCCTGAAAAGACGATATAGCTTTGTTCCAAAAAGTCGCTTTAGCAACTAAAGTAAATACCCGCGTATAAGAACCTAGTGGATTAAGTCAAGTACCTACAGTCTGAAATTCTCAAATTATTATTAGACCCCCATTTTATAAGAACCCATTGTATAGTTCATTGTATAAGAAACCAGGCTGGTTTGCAAAATTTCAATTTCATTGACGTTATTGTCTCTGACTACAAGACAGGAGTCAGCTGCATATAAAAGTAGGTCACAGTCAACTGCCTGGGGCATATCGTTGACATACAAGAGGAAAATGAGTGGGCCAAGAATAGAGCCTTGTGGAACTCCACATAATAATTCCCCAGGTGATGAGGACTCTTTCCCTATGTTTACGAAGAAAGTGCGGTTTGTTAAATAAGATCTAAACCAAAGTATGACTGAATCGGCAAAGCCAAGGTGTTTCATTTTTTCAAGGAAAATTTCGTGGTCGATCGTGTCAAACGCTTTTTGTAAATCGATTAGTATCATGCCAGTAAACATACTGTTTTCAAACCCTTGTATGATTCAGTTACTTAGGTATGATAAGCATGTGTCTGTTGAGTGGTATGGACGAAAGCCAGACTGGTATCGATAAAGAATTTTATTTGTATCCAGGTATTCTTGTATCTATTCGTGGACAATTTTTTCGATTACCTTAGAAATCTGTGGCAGAAGTGAGATTGGCCAATAATTTGTTGGTTCATCTTTGCTACCCTTTTTAAAAAGTGGCTTCAATTTAGCTTGCTTGAAATCATCTGGAAAACGTGATAGGGAGATGGAAAGATTGCATAGCTCCGCCTGAAGGTCTTTATACTGCGAGTTGAAAGTTTTTCGGCACTTCCAAAGTGTACAATCGTTAATCATTCACGAATTTTAATGTGCCTCGTCTCATTTTATGGCAAAAGGCTGACTTTGATGTGAAACTTTATTCAGCTAAGGTCAGTCATGTCGTTCTGAAGTTATCAGAAATGTTTGTTTGGAAGCGATATAACTCAGCAAATGCTTGAAACGGATTGAATAAATAAGTCATTCAAATTTGTGCCAAATTACAGCTTCAAAACAATGACAATGAGCAAGATCATATCTTAGGTGTAGGGAGAGAAAAACAACTTAAAAACGAATATCCATTCCGTGAAAATCGTAAACATTGCTTACTGCCTGATTCACACCAGTGAGATATGATCCCACTAACTTTTCAATGAGATAACTTCTTATCTCGCTAGTGTAAACGCCTAAAATTTATCTCACTGGCAAACTTAATGAGATCAATATCAAGAAATTTTGAGATTCATCTCTCCAAAGTTATCTCACTTAAAAGTCACTGAGAATATCATAATCTCACTGGTGTGAAATTCTATTTCTAAAGCTAAAACCTTGACAAGGTTGATCGACATTCTTGGTCCCATTGGAAGCTATTCAGAAACAGCTGCCATGCAAAAACTGCTCAATAATGTAGGAAGTTTTGACCACTTTTAAAGAAATAAATCTAAGGCATCTCCAATTCAAAATGATCCATAGTTCATGGATAATTCAGAATCGTATAGTTTACCGAACCAAAAATTGTCGTTACTCACCGAAATTTCGATAAAACTTTCAAAATTACCTGTTGCACAGTGGTAACAAAGTCACTCTTCGAGAAGTTGGGTGTAAAACCAAGACCTCTTCTTCGATAGCGGTCATGAACAGGACACGTCACACACAGGAAAATTGCTTTTGCAAGAGCACAGCCTCCCCAGTTGCTTACACCAGTAGTTATTAAGTAATCACACGTGACAATGGTTCCAATCTCTTTGCCGTGTTTCACATGAAGAATCACGTTTTCAAGAACCTTGCCCATGCCTATTTCATTCCCACCATCTCCAATACCAATGGTCACAATTTCAGGGTATTTCTCTTTCGCTGAAAAATAAAAAGGTAAAGATAAATTCACACTGGAAGCATATGCTGCATAAAAGGTTCTGTTTTGCGACGCAGCTCCTATTTGGGCAATGGTTGACCCAGAGTCCAGAAAAATGCTCAACCTTCCTCCGGACAAAAATATGTTTTTCAAAAATATGTTTATTTTACCTTCCTGGTAAAATTGGTGTGTTTAGGGCGTGGCATAAGTTATTCCTTTATTATTAGAGACCTTCCTCGCGGTCAGTGACCGTGTGACCGTAATGTTTTCCTGACTCTGGGTTGACCCTCTTAGAAATTTTAAAGGATGGTGGACCTTTGATGAATTGATGATTTACATGGGACCTTCCATAGCTGGATAAGGATGAAACGACAGTGAATTTAGCTTGATTCCTATAAAAATATCTAGAATTCTCAAAATTTTGACACGTTGAGAGCTACTTAATTTGAAACATTTTTGCAAAATTGCATGCCATATACTTATTTGCCAAATTCCAACTCATCGAGATGGTTGAACCTGTTAAAAATGCCAGAAAGAAATCACAAAATCGTATAGAAATCGAATATTGATGGATAATCGCAACAATAAGGCTATTATGCAATTGTTATCAATTTTTCTAACGCTTATTGTTCAAAATAAGGGTTTTCAAGATGTTGTTCATTATTTTTGTAAAAAATATTGATCAAGATATACCTGACCAAAATGGCATGTAAATAAATTAGCACTACACAAAATTTTGCTGATTCTTCAAACACCGAAGTTCTTTTTGATTAACTTAGTATAATATTGGAAATTGTCAGGAAACGGATTATGAATGGATTATGAAACTAACTCACCTTTAATAAATAAATCATCCAATGGATCACAAAATTCCGAGATATCTGTTTTATTCATCGTGCAATAGATTCCATCAGACGATCTCCCCGGACACTCAATACTTATCAAATGAGAAAATCTTGGCTGGCTCGTCTTGTCATCGTACAGCATAGTGTCCGGATCGCCCATTGATATAACAGGGACTTCATCTTTTAATATGCCATTGGAATTACACCATTTTAAAATATCTTTGAAGATTTCAATTTCGCTTTTCCCAACGATGAGTGTAACCGGTTTACCAAGAGCTTGTATTGATCTAGCGATGTCAATAGCACCGGATATTCCGTCATTCTCTATAGGCGGATTCATATCGGGCATGCAAGCAAACCCGGTTATTATCCCAACTGATTTTGCACTTTGTGATAAACTCAAAGCAGCATAATGTAGGTCATCAGATTGCTGCAAGAATTTCACTCCACGTTGACCGGGATCATCTAGTATGACTTTCTCGATGCTTGAAATTTTCTCCCATGTTGCAAGCGATATGACAGAGTAGATCTGTTCTTTCTCCTTCAAGCAAACTGTCCTTGCTTCTGGGTATACTTTGGTGTTCAGTATTTTTTGGATTTCATCAGATGTTTTGTCGGAGATGAACATGCAACCAGGAGAGTGAGAGAATGCAAGTGGCATTTCTAGGATAGAAACGAATAATACAAGTATCGAACCCAACATAAAAATGTAAATATGATTAAATCCCGAAATAACGATCCACCAATGTAACGGACTTCCTCGCTTGAGCTTGGTTCATAACAGAGTAAATGGCGTTAAAAATGCATTTAAAGTGCGATGGAAAAACGCGTCGAAATTATTTTTGCCTCAATATTGAGATTTTGTCGGCGCCTTCGACATCATGATGCAATCAAAAAGTTTGATTTTGATTTCATCAGATGTTTTTTCGGAGATGAACCAGGAGAGTGGGAGAATGCAAGCGGCATTTCTAGAACAGGAACAGATGATTCAACTATTGAGCCCAACATGAAAAATAAAATGTAAGTAAGTTGAATCCAAAAATAACGAACCACCAATATAACTACCCTGGGTGCCAGAGCCAAATTCTTTCAATAGTTTTTAAAATTATGATCATTATTAGCTCTGGACCCAGGGTACGATGTAACCGACACCCGGCATAACGAATTAGTTATCTGATCTCTTAAATGATAAATTCGTGATATTAAAAATAAATTTCGAATAAAAAATGCAGTCTATCGGTTAAACGCACTCTCACTAAACCGATCTTTTTCTGGTTCTCTTCGGATTTTGATAAACCGGAATTCAACAGTATTCATGTTAGATGTACCAACCACAATAAATCGCAGTCGATAGGAGTAGTATAAATTGTGATAAATGGTCGATATGTTAAGTAGGACTTAGCTATTTTTTCTGGTTTTCCAACCTGTGAAGTGTGAGATGAGATTAATACAGTATATTGTCGTAAATCTTGTATAACTCTAGAAGCAACAAGATGAAAATATCTGGAAAGTAGCAACCTCTAATCTCTAAATTTAAAAAAAAACATGCTTTTTCGATAATCGAAATTGTTTTAAGAGTAACACAACTCACTTAAGTGCAATTGTAACTTTTCTGTATTGGAATCGCTACAGTTAAGAAAACCTAAATTCAATTGTAAATAATTACGATAATATTAAAAAGCATATCATTGAAGTAAAACAACGACTTTGCTTTCAACGACATTGAGTATGCATAACAATCCTTCAGATATTTTTAACTTAAACTTTCCATTTAAAAAAAGAGGCTGTATTTTCTTAGACCCTCCAGATTTACTAACGTGGAATGTCATCTATGGAAGTAATGAGTTACCCTAGAACACAAGAACGGAATGAAATAAATGGTACTCACTTGCTGATGGTATGGCATGGCTCGACGTCACGCCACAAGCCCAAAATACAGGAATATCTCCATCACAAAATTCAACATTATCTCCGATTGTACTGGAACCTTGAAGATCATGGATTCCTATTGTCTTTGGATTCCCAATATGAATTGGTGCTCCATGTAAAAAATCCAACTGCATAACTTCATTGACACATTTATCCAGCAGAGCTTTTGGTATGGGACGCATTGATACCACCATATTGCACGAAAAAGGGCCAGCCTTCAGACATCCTATGCTTGTTGTATACATTGAGACATTCTTGCCTTGCTCTATATTGCGCACAGGGATACCCGATGACAGTAATCGGTGATCAAATGTGAAACTGCAGCCAAGGTAAAAAGTGACCATCTTTTCCCAATCAATATCCTCTAGATCAAATGAAACATTATTCATTTTGCCATTTTTGTATACTTTGTAAGCTATGACGTCAGTTCTGTGAATGAATTTGAAANTGCATAACTTCATTGACACATTTATCAAGCAGAGCTTTTGGTATGGGACGCATTGATACCACCATATTGCACGAAAAAGGGCCAGCCTTCAGACATTCTATGCTTGTTGTATACATTGAGACATTCTTGCCTTGCTCTATATTGCGCACAGGGATACCTGATGACAGTAATCGGTGATCAAATGTGAAACTGCAGCCAAGGTAAAAAGTGACCATCTTTTCCCAATCAATATCCTTTAGATCAAATGAAACGTTATTCATTTTGCCATTTTTGTATACTTTGTAAGCCATGAGGTCAGTCCTGTGAATGAATTTGACATAAGGTGATTTCCCAAAAGCCAGTCTACATACAGTAACTCATCATCCTGGGGTAGTCATTGTCCTTTGGTCCCCAAGGTATCGTTCTTGTAGTTTTGTATAGTGGTATAGTAATTAGAAAGCATAGTAGGATGTAATCATGTATATATTGTAATATTTTATATGATTATAAAAAAAACGTCATCCTAAAGAACATAGCAGGTTAGTCAAAAAAAAGTTTCAACATTTGAAAAATAGGCAAAATTTGATTTCGCTACTTTTCTTTAAAATGTGTTCTTGTTTAGTTACAGCCTCGTTCCCATGACCCAAAAAGAGGCTGTTGAAATCCAGTATTGACGTAGGAAACTGGCCCTCGGAACCAGGTTGGTTTAGTTATATATATCAAAGGCCAAATTGTTTTTGCAATAATAACAATTATGCTACATTATGCGAAAGACTTTGAACTGATAGCATAAAAACCCATGTTTCAAGCCATGGGCTTCCGAAGACATCATAAATACTTCCCTAGATCTTTAATTTTACGACTTCACATTAAATTTTGATTTGTACATGATCACAATGATCATGGACTCGATTAGGTCTTCTCTACTTCTGCGATCCCAGCGCTTGGCGCTAGAAAACGCAACTTCACCTTCACCTTCACAAGGTTAATTTCTGGGAGAATCAATCATGTTAAGGAATTTGAATGGACAAAAATGTTTCTGATTAAAATTGTTTTTATGTGCAATTTTGTATATGCTTCAAAAGCAGGTAGCTATTAAAACTTCAGAATTTCCCTAATTGACAGTCATCGACAGGATAATCAATAGCCCTAAATTTTATTTGGACCCCCATGCACAACCCCNCACATTAAATTTTGATTTGTACATGATCACAATGATCATGGACTCGATTAGGTCTTCTCTACTTCTGCGATCCCAGCGCTTGGCGCTAGAAAACGCAACTTCACCTTCACCTTCACAAGGTTAATTTCTGGGAGAATCAATCATGTTAAGGAATTTGAATGGACAAAAATGTTTCTGATTAAAATTGTTTTTATGTGCAATTTTGTATATGCTTCAAAAGCAGGTAGCTATTAAAACTTCAGAATTTCCCTAATTGACAGTCATCGACAGGATAATCAATAGCCCTAAATTTTATTTGGACCCCCATGCACAACCCCCGTGCACACGAGAATGGATCCATTTGGATCTGATCCCAATTTGTAATGGATAGGCCTTACGTGTACACACACATGGGAATAAGTGGACCCAATCCATTTGGATCTGCTATCTGTGCTAGTTTGGCTCCACTAAAAAAAGAGTTCCCATTTGGATCCGATCCATTTGGCTCCCGTGTGAATGCAAAGTTCTGCTGGATCCAAATGGAAATGGATGGAAATATGCTACTGTGTCTGGTTGGTGCCACATCTGAACAAAGACACTGCGCATGTCTCAGCGAAATGGATCTGATTGGATCCAATCCCATGTGAACAAAAAACTTGTTGGGATCGGTTCTCATGTGCACGGGGTCAAAATTTTAGGTCAGATCAAAAAAAGAATGGAGCCAAATGGATCCGTTCTCGTGTGCATGGGGTTTTGATCTTTGATGCAACAGCCTTCATTAAAATCCAAAAGTTTGGATGGTAAAAGTTTTCGACAAAATTTTGCTCGAAATTTTTTATCCAAATTACCTGTGTCCAAAAAAATCCTTTAGCAAAATGTTTTGCTCACAATACTTCTATTCAGTGATCTTTGGTTAAAATTATGTTAATTCTATAACCCATTTCAAGTAAAAGATTTGGTTAATAAGCTGCAAAAAAGGAAACTGTTTCTGGTTTTTCAAAAAGTAACCAAAACTTGTTTGTCCAAAGGTTTTTCTCCGAAACTTTTCCCTCTGAAACATTTGTATGTGACTTATTACAAAGACTTTGGGATATTCTCACTTGAAGGTCCTATGTGTGGAAATTTTCAAAACGCTTAAAAGCCTAAATCCTTCATTCATGCAGAACATTTTCAAATTAAAATCATCAAACTACTCGTTACGACAAGCTTTCGATTTGCAGCATTACAGGCCTAACCAAGTATCTTTTGGCTCTAATAGTCTTAGGTCTCTAGGGCCTCAAATTTGGAATGGATTACCAAAACAAATCAAGACAGCAGAAAATCTGAATATTTTTAAAGGAATGATCAAAGAATGGGATGGTCCAAACTGTAAATGTAACATCTGTAAATACAACAAATGAATCTATTGTCCTTCTGTAAATATCGTCAGTATATACCAAGAATCATGTATTATTTGTAATTAATTTCCTTTATTTTTTGTTAATCGATGTAGATTAGTTTTCCTGTACATTGTATATAGAAAGCTAGAGATTTTGATCGATTTAAAATAAGTACACACAAAGGATATGACCCTTTCTACTGTATACCCATCTGTGAAAGTGATACCTGATATCTGAGTCTTCTGCCAAGAATGATCCTTCAACTTCTCCAACTTTGCTTTGATATATCAGAGGGCATGGAGCATTGTTCAGGTCAGTAAATTTTCTGAAATCTTTGGCATAGTCTTCGTGAACAATTGCTATGTTTGCTTGCAAAAATGTTCTGCACATTCCTGACGTTGAACAATTATTCAGTTTACCTTCTCTAATCATGCTCCGCACATGAGATGGTGAAGAATTTTCATGCTGCATTTTTCCAGTTTCTACAAAAGATAAAAAAATAGCATTTATAATCAGAACATCAGTGAATATTTGTTGAAGGTAAGTCACTATCCTGACAACCAGACCCAATTTCAAAGGAAATAATTTCCTTTGAAATATTTCCTTTGAAATCGGGTCTGGTGGTTATCAGGCTAGTAAATCACATGATGAGTTAAAAGATTTTTGTGAGTTTGGTACAACATTTTTTTCATTTCATCAAGAATTTTAAAGTTATTTTTCAAGCTTTTAGTATGAAGTTCCAAGCAAATTGAAAAAAATTCTTTAGAGGAAACTTTATTGCCAGTTTCGCTTAGCCAATCTAAAAAAGTTGCTGTTGTAGGCGTGGAGAAACAATATCATATTCAATAATATACCTACCCATTTCGTTTGACAGCAACCGTACCAAACTTTGCAAATTGATTTTAGCACACTTGATCTGTTTCACAGTTTTCAAATAACCCATTCATCAATTCTGTACGCCATAAGATACCTGTTACATGCAACAAATGGCACAAGCTTTCCCTCTTTTATTTCTCTTCCTTCTTCGAGTTCCAAAAACTTTCAAAAGAAATCAGAACCCAAAACGAGGTTTAATCTTCTCGAATCGAGGCTCGATTGATTAGTTGATAAAAGTGTGGGAAAATGTTCTGCAGTGTAAAACCAAAGTCAAGTAAAACTTTTCATTGATTTCCTTTTCATTGAGTCACGTTAGGTTTATTTAGACATCTAACTTTGCTTTGAATGAACGCAGTGATGTTCAACTGTGCTGTTATTGGGCTAGGACGCCTTGGCTGCAGAATTGTTGGTAAGTTTGACTGAAGAGTAGTGACCCTATTCAGGGCAGGCAAAAAAGTTGATATTGTTGATATTTTTCGCCCCCCCCTCTTTTTCTCCGAACGTTTGAGAGATATAACAATGAGACTTACCCCAATTGTTCTTTGGATAATTGGCTTTTCAAATATAACAATAACAATCAATTAGTCACGTGATTCGTTGCTAAGCAACAAAGAAACAAAGGAAATTTGGCAAATTTATTGCTCCAAAACGAATATACTTCTATTTCATCAATTACTGAACTGATGTTCTCCAGAATTGTTGCAAATAGTAGGCAACATATCGTAGACTCAAAATACATCTTTATAGAATTTCTTAGATTCTATTTTTAGAACAATTGGCTTTTATTTTAATTATCTTTTTGCTTGAGTGATGCGCTGATTTTCGTTACAGTTTTTTCATAGTTTTGTCCTCTTTGCTAGTAAATATTCACTCAAAATGAATAAAATAAACAAGATACAGCAAATTAGATGCAATTTTTTTATATTGAACACTTCTTAATTAGAACAATGACGTCATAAATGCAAATGAAGTCATAGATATTAAATGTTGCTGATGTCAGCAAATATGAAAAAGTTGTATATCAAATGAATGTACTCATCAAAAGCAATCGAATGGTGCATGTTTGAGATCATTCAGACAAACAAGACAGACACTACGGACGTTTTAAGCTTTTTTTTGTTAACCACTCTCCAAATATGGTGTTACTGTGGTCACATGATGAAAGTCAGAACAATGAAATGTCAAAATTTTAATTGCCTATTAAATTTGACTAAAAGTCACCAAGACTGGGTTGTTATATCTTCTGTTGTTTTAGCGCAATATATCAAAGTTTGGTAGGGGGGCGAAAAATGCCCCCCTGCCCTGAATAGGGTTAAGGCCTACCCTATAACAATAATAGATGCCTCTACTCTAGTATCGTTTTTTTATCATTTGACATGATGACTTCGCTTTTGTTCGTAAAATTGAAAAACGTACGGCACCAACTACGTCACGTAATGTATCTAATGTTACAAAGTGCACAAGTAAAAATTAAAAAGAAAAACATTGAAGATTTGAAACATTAAATTCATAATAAGTAATTCATACAGTTAATATTATTCTTTTGTGTTGTGGTTGGTGTATGATGGATGATCATGATCAAATGGCTTGATCTATGCTTCAAAATATTCCACAAAATTTTGCAGGGTAGCTGAAATGATTGAAAAATATTAGAATCAACAATGGTTGAAAAATTTAAAATCAGATAGATGAAGAAGTTGCCATTTTTAACGCCGAGCACTGGGAGAACCCCATCTGCCTAACTGTTCTGGCACTGTAGGCCTAGACTGTAGATTAGAGTCTAGAACTTTGCTTCTTTCCTTCAACATTTTCTAAATATCTAACCAGTCAGTAAGCTACAGTATATAAACTTCTTGTGTCATAATGCTCCAGACAATAATGTGTCATAATGCTTCAACTGGAAAAAGTTATGAAAATCATGGAAATAATTTATGTCCATCTAGTATCAGTTTGAATCCAAATCTCAAATAAAGCTTTCATATCCATCCTTAGTTGAACTTGCTTCACATGGACATCAAGTAAAAGCCTATGATGCTAACGCATGGCAACGTGAAACTCTTCAAAGAAGGATTGATGAAATTGGTTTGCAATTAGAAAGAGATGGATTACTAGAGACTGGCTTTAAATTGCATGTAAGTATTTAAAACATAACTACTGTACTATAAATGGTGTAGGATTACTATCTGGTTGTTGTTTGTCAGATTAAGTTTTTTTAAGAACTTCCTAAGATTTCTGGGCAAACCTAAACTTACGACATGGGAGCCAGGGATGGCACCAGCCCCAAGAAACTGGAGGGGACAAAGAATATTGGGGGTCTTGGTGCACAGCCCCTGCAAAAATCTTTCAGGACCACACCCTTCTTATACTGAGGAAACACCCTTTTACCATTGGCAAACGCCCTTATTTGTCTATCAAACGCTAAAGATGATTGCCTAGCCCCTCCTTAGACACTTTCTCAACGGATTAAGACGATTTGGGAGACTGACCTCAGAGAAAAGTAGGGGACTTTCCCCCTCATCCCCCCTGTGGCTCTGCCACTGACGGGAGCCCTTGTGTTTGCTTCATTTAACCATTTATATCTCCATCAATCTGTTCGCTTATACCTACAAGGACTCGCTCATGACCAACGATTCTAAACAGGGACTAAAATCTTACGAAAAATCTGAAAAAAATTGAACATCTCCTTTCCTTCGAACATCAGTTCACTGTCAACTTAATTCAATCAGCCAATCAGGCATTAAGTATATGCACATGCTCTAACCTTATTAAAAAAGTAGTGATCTGATTGGCTCCGCACCGATCAGTGCCGAGATGGCCTAAGTAGTGCCTATTTTGAAGCAGTATTGTCATGATTCTCAGTTTGAAACCAAAACAATTCAATTCAATGCAGAAAACTGAGGCTCATGTAGTCATTCTATTAAAAAATCTACATGACGGGCCTTTTGCACATTACTAGTGTTTAAGGATTCACTCGAAAATATTTTTAGTTTTTCAAGAATTCTTGTTTAAAACTCTAAAAGTATTTCATGCCTCTTGAAAAATTCTTGTCAGAATGTGAACAGTTCTCGTGTGAGAACTCTTAGCATGTGATTCTTCTTTTTGCTGAGAATTCTCCCAAGAATTCTTTAGGATTCTTTTATGAATTGTAGTTAAAACAGAAAGAATTCTTGCACAGCACATTTTTTTAGAAAAGTTTCTGATACATAATCAATTCTTCTACCGGAAAAATTTAGTCAATCTGTGACAAAAATATTACTTCAAATTTCATTGGTATTATTTATTTAACAGTTATATACTCTGCAAGAATATTAATTATATGTGGCTTTGTCAAATTTTTACTCCTAAAATATCCTTGGTCATACTAGAAGCTGCCACAGCTAATTTTCTTGTGGATTTCTCTCCAGGATTATGTAATTGTATGTCCAGACATTCCAACTGCAGTTAAAGATGTGGAGTTTGTTTTTGAAGCAGTCGCTGAAGTTTTGAGCATCAAGAAATCGTTATTCAAAGGTAAATAATTTATATTTGTTTGAAGTAAATAGAACTAACTTAATGACTGTCTTTTGATAAAGCCATGATATCATATCACTGGAATGAAATCTTGATCGACTGAAAGTTATGGTTTATACAGCAAACCATTAGGATACAATACGAAGAGGTCACAACAACGAGAAAATTGATCGAAATTGACCGTATTTGATAATTTTTCTTTCTCTCTGCAAGATACAATAGACATTTCGAAGATAAGATATGAAATTTTCTTGTATGAAATCGGTAATCAATTTAGAAAGTGACTGGCCATTTTGTTCAAAGCTCTTCATCCTTCGCACCATATTCGAACCCTCATTTGGACCCCTTAGTTGGCCTCTTGAAACTTCAGTTCTTAACAACGCCTGTTTAATTCAAGAGGGATTAGCACAGATTTCCCCATCTAACATCTAACAGAATCAAATTGATCAAGACATAATCATTGCAAGGTCAAAGCTTTAATCAGTCAACATACTTCCCGGGGGGGGGTAACTCCAGTACTCGGTGGTACGGGGTTGTGCCATTNCGTTTAGTTTCATTCATGTAGGGTGCTAATCTTGCAAGGGCACTAATTCTTTTACCAGCCTCATTGCATATATTTTTGATATGCTTATCAAATTTAAGCTCACTATCTATTGTTACTCCCAGTAATTTTTCTTTGGAAGAGTTTTTAATTGGATGGCAGTTTATATTAATTTGAGTTGGATTGGAATGTTTTGTATTTGATTGCATGACCATATATTTACATTTATCACCATTTAAAAGCATGGAGTTAGAATTGAACCATCCATTGAGAAGATTAATTTCAGATTCAAGCTGGGGTATTATATTATCAATTATGTTTCCTTTTATCCATATTGTATTATCATCAGCATAAAATGTTGAAGAGTAATGGCCCAAGAACTGAGCCTTGAGGGACACCCATGGTTATATTCTTCCATTCACTGTGGGTTGAATTAATTTTGACTCTTTGGGTACTGGAGTACTGGAGTACTGGAGTATTCCGAGTACTGGAGTTACCCCCCCCCCCCGGGACATACTTCAAATCACCATCCTGCAATACTTTAAAGACCCATTGCTAACCATGATCCTTCGTGGCGCCAAAGTGGACTTTCATATTATCTGAATGTCGTTTCTGGCCTACGTTCTCTTTGTGTTGCTTTTCATTCGGTGCACAAAGGATCATGGTTTGGTCTTATAAACCACGTTTTGTATTGAAAACACACATAGATCTGTATTTTCCTTTAACCTACGTTTTTCCGTTACAACGACACCTCTAAGGGGACCATTATGGAAATAAGGTCAGCTTGACCTTTTAATGCTATCCCTGCCACTGTAATTAGGGGTGTTTTTCTTTACGTTTTTAACCTTTTATATTGTATCTATTTTTATATTATAAAACTTGTAAATATTTTTAATTTTAATTTTGTGGCAAATGATACATACATACATACATGTTGACAATGTGTCTTTAATTCATATGCATGTTTTTTGTAGAGATAACAATGCATTGTGGCAGTCAAACAGTAATTGGCAGCAACACACTTACATTACCGTTAGATGCAATGGTTGAGGATTCTCTCTTTGCAGAGGTAAGACTAGACTTGCCTCTAGTCTATTTCATGAAGTCCGTCTCACCGATCCCTTTGCCATAGTTCCCCCGGATCCGCCATTCCAACATTCCGTAACGGTACAAAGGGGAGAGAGCAAGAGAAATTTCTTGGGGCAAGTCTAATGTAGGAAAGGCTTCTGCAGATTTGATTGAAATTTCTTATTCGCAGCAACTTCAGCTCCGTTAGCCAAATGATATGATGCCTTATTTGCTATTGTGTAGGATCGTGTAGCCTTGACCTTAAAGATAGTTGACGGAGTTAAATGGAATGGTCTATAAACAGGAGAAAGAAAACGCATTTGATTCTTTAGCTAAATAAATTTTATGGACATGCCGAGATCACCAGATGCAGTAGGATATTTTTAGACCATGCATATGCTGCATTGGAAGAGGTAGAGGTATTTGGTACTTCCAAAGGATTTACGATTGTTTGCAAAGCAACAGGATGTCCCAAACATTCGTGTTGACGCTAGTTCGTTATAGATAATCAAACTGATGATAAATCTAAGAGTTTCTTAACCAATTTTCATGGGGTACTTCAACATCCTTTTCATTCATTTCATTTTCAATTATTTATGCATGGACACCCCATCAATGAAAGCACTGGTTAATCCTGCTACATTATTATCCATAGATAGACAAGATAGTATTTTTCAGGACATCCATTACAGCGAAGCAGTTTCTTCTCAGTCTTTATCTAAATCTTTTAATTCGTTTCAGAGAATCCTTGGCATTCGATTTCTATACCCAATTTCTGCAATACCAATCATTGAATACACAACAACATCAACAACATCAACGTCAGCTATAGATAAAGGTATCTATCGTAATTTGTATCCATCCCTTAGTTTCTTAAGTTATATTTTCCCAGTACTGACGTACTAGAGTTTCTTATAAAAAAGATACGTGTATTGGTCCCGGGGTGGGCACTTCACTATCCAGTCATATGGGGATGTGCGCCAGTTTTAGGGTAGTTTTTGGCACGAAAATTCTGGGAATGGGATATGGTTTTTGTAGGAATTTTCTGGGATTGGGTCTAATTTGTACTAGAAATTCTGGGAATGGTCAGGTTTAGGATAAACAACAATTTTACTATTGTTTTGTAGTGAAAACACTTGTCGGAAACCTCACCCATATTCTGGGATTGGGTCTCAAAATCCCGCCTATATTCTGGGATTGGGTCGTAACAGAAATTCTTGCAACGCACACCCCCATATGACCCAATAGTGAAGTGCCCCCCCCCCCCGGGGTATTGGTACTGATTCTCATTAATTCTTGCTAAATAATCTCGAATAAATTGTTATCGTTGCTAAAATAGACAGGGATAACAATCTTAGAAGGATATGCCCTTATATGTGAGTCGATTTGGGAAAAATAGAAGAAACCATTTTTTATGAAATTTTTTCTGAAAGGGCATAAAAATTCATCTTAACAACCAAAATCACGCAAATTTCTAACTTTCCTTCTATATCTTTTGTTATACAGGTCAGATATTTTGCAAGTCGAAGAACGTCAAATTCCCATCCACTTTTATTTATCCTTTGAATTTAATCGCATAAGTTGGATCTTTTTCTTTTGTCCTGCGACTTAGAAACTCGCATAAGATTAAAAAGGAAACAATTTCGACGCTAACATCGTAATTGTATTTTACTTCTATTTCTAGCCAAATTATTCCTTCAGTCGATGGGCAAATCTTTGATGGAAAGAGAGCTTGGAACGAAACCAAGAATATTGTCCTGTGATGAAGTAGAATATTATCAGCAAGGTTTGAGCAGCATTATTATTACATTAGTATCATTATTAATGCTGGTACCACAGATCTCACCCTTGATTTAGTTAATTCCTCTGCAGCAAGTTTTAGTAGTGAGGATTAGTTTACTGGGTGTCCCAAATAAAAGGTAACAGATTTGACCAGGGCTAGCAATGCCAATTTAGCTCCAATAAATTCGTAATAAGCTTTAAGCTAATCCTGAAAAGTTTACTTGAACATAGATACCTTGCTGAGTGATATTTGTGGTTCCAAAGTTGAAATATTAATCTTGAAAGTTTAAGTTTGCCTTCACCTCCAAACACGAGATTTGCCGCGTTGGTATAAGCAAATTTTTAAAGCACAGCGAATAATCAATAATAGCCTTGATAAAATTTGAACAAAAGTTGGATTATATTATAAGGTAATTGCTAAAGCTCACCTATTATGCATTTCTTAATTTTTCTTTCATTTTGATTCTTAATTTCGCTGTGCTTGAGGAATTTGCTTAGGCCAAAATGCAAAAGCTCTGGTTTGGAGGTGGAGTCAAATTTGAACTTTCAAGAATAATATTTCAACTTTGAAAGCACAAATATCAACCAGCAAGGCATCTATGTTCAAGTTAACTTTTCAGGATTAGCTTAAAATTTATATTGGCATCGCTAGCCCTGATCAAATCTGTTACCTTTTTTGGGACACCCGGTATACTCTTTACTGTTTTATAAGACTCCTCTGTGACATACGGTAAAAACCCGCATATAAGAACTTTCCTCGCATAAGAACCTACAGCCTGAAATTTCCAATATTTACTCCTTTATGTAAGAACCTTTTCACCCTTGTTTTTGCATAGATTCTTACCTTAAAGAACAAATTCGTTGATATAGTTTTCAGCTGTACAATGCGAAACATTGGTTTGATTATTGTGTAAAATAGAAAAATTTGATATTGCTCCTCAGTCATCTAAAAGGCCTACACAAGTGTGATTCCACGACATTGCTAATGTTTCATCCGCTATCACAGTCTTTCGTTAAAAAACATTTTATGAGAAAATTTAAGAACCTTAAGAACATTATACTTAAGAACATTATACCGGGTGAGTCAGAAAAAACATGGGGCGTTTAACAAGCTTTATTTTGGTGAAAAACAAGTCAAATCAGGAGTGTTGAAGTTTTATATTGCAGAAGAAAGATTGAATTAGAAGAGCTTTCAGCTTGCTAACAATGACAATTAAATGACTAGTCCCCTAGGGATACACCATAAGTAACATTAGTTTTTCCTTTTGTGCTGTAACACAATGCATGCCTTGTTTCAATTTTTTTGTAGAGAGAAACAAAATCTTTGTCATGGTTCAGGAGTTCATGAATATGAATCTAATTGAAGGCCCATTTTAGCAATCTTGCGAAACACCATTTTACTAAAATCGCTCGTAATTCTGGAATGGAAAGACAGATTTTGACCAAACAAATTTTCGTATCTAAGTTTGCTTTTCTTCTATGCAATGAACTTTAACCCTATTTTGGTTGGGGGGGCAAATTTTCCCCCCCTAGTAGATTTTGTCTGATAACTCCGCAAGGTTAAAAATTACAAAAACGAAACTCTTTGACTTTTAGCAACTACCTATTGTGCAAGTACTCATAAAGTTTCATTGAAATATTTTGACGAATGAGGGGGAGGGAGGCAATTTTCCGGGACTGACGCTGTCGAAATCGCAAATTTTCAAATCTCAATTCTCGCAAAAAAGGTAGTAAAATCGCAATATTTTGCATATTTCTTTTGCAGAGTAGTGTTATTTGNAAACTAATCCTGAATAGTTAACTTGAACATAGATACCTTGCTGGTTGATATTTGTGCTTCCAAAGTTGAAATATTAATCTTGAGAGTTTAAATTTGGCTTCACCTCCAAACCAGAGCGTTGCCGCTTTGGCCTAAGCAAATTCTTGAAGCACAGCGAATAAATCAATAATAGCCTCATAAAATTTGAAATAAAATTAGATTATATTATATGATATTTTCTAACGCTCACCTATTATGCATTTCTTAATTTGTCTTTAAGTTCGATTCTTAATTTCTCTGTTCTCCAGGAATTTGCTTAGGTCAAAATGCCAAAGTTCTGGTTTGGAGGTGGAGTAAATTTTGAACTTTCAAGTATAATATTTCAACTTTGGAAGCACAAATATCAACCAGCAAGGTATCTATGTTCAAGTTAACTATTCAGGATTAGCTTAAAAGTTATTGCGAATCGATTGGAGCTAAATTGGCATCGCTGGCCCTGATCAAATCGGTTACCTTTTTTTGGGACACCCGGTATTTATCTGATCAATCATCAATTTATTAATTTCAGAATACCTAAAGAGAATGGCACAAGCTGCAAATCCCCTCGCAAGTGAATGCAGAGCATCTGTAGCAAGACACGGATGCACTCAACTGAGTTCAACACCCTTGAATTCAACTGAGCACCAAATTGTCTCTCAAAGCAAGCAAGTTGATAACACAGAACAGAATGGACCTAATTCTGACGAATGCGTCGTTTGCAATGAAAATCCAATTGATGCTTTATTCTTCCCATGTCGACATATGTGGCTTTGCCTGGCATGTGCACAGAAATTAAAGACACTAAAAAAACCATGCCCGGCTTGTAGAACTCCTATTGATGAAGTAATAACTGTTTTTAGGCCTTAGAAAACAACAAGAAAGCACATGGACTTGCCCAAGTCTCTCCCACACGCGTACCTAAAGCCTAAAGAAACTAAATACCTAAACAGTCTGGTTCCCTGACGTCATTTTCGATTAAGGGGGCTGGACTCCAGGGAAGAGGTCTCAAATGACGTCGATATTAACCGCTTCTTTCTCCTTCACAATTCAACACTTTTCTCCGCAACATCGACGACTGGGGGCCAGGCTGATACCTAAATAATGACCTTTGCGAAGGAGAGAGGGAGAAACGGAAGCTCTATTGTCATTCTTGTCTCCCTCCTTCGCAGAAGCATTCGCCTTTCTCCCTCCTTTCTTCGAAGAGGCAATTGTAGTTGGTATTTAGGTCTTTTAGGTTTTAGGTTTGCGGGAGAGACTTTGGCAAGTCCAGAAAGCACAGAAACAGAACCGTGCTTGAAAATTGATATTTTTAGAACCATTTTACTTCTATCATTATTTTCCCTTAAGATTTATTCAAATTATGAAGATTGGATTTATGTTTATCCCTAATATATTGTGTGTGTTTTTGTCAGAAGACAGCTCTGTTCTACAGGTAACCTTGAGCAGTCGATTGCAAATGTGGCAGATTCTCACTCGGTCCCCCCCCCACGCTTTGAAAATCCTAGCTACGTCCCTGAGATCTTTGCCGCCAAAGAGCATGTGAAAATTAACATCGGCTTTTGGGAGTTAGTATTTTAAGTCGATCTTGTGGTGATGTCAATGCCACGGACTTTAGGAAACGCGAATTTTTGTTTCTTATACAGCATTTATTCTCCCCTGTGTCCTTGAATGTTGTTTTTGTTGCGTTTAGAGGGCACAGGATGCCGGGCACAGGGACACAAGAAGGAACAAAGCTGCTGTAATAGGCTGTTTTAGCAACATGACATGGAAGTCTAGACTCAATACGTGTGCAGTTATCGCAACAATAACTACATTTTTTACACTTTTAGTTGAATTGAATTGATGGAATTCTTTGAAAAAGAATTTTCTAGCTTTTCTCCTCCCAGAAATGCTGAGGCAAAGTTTTCGAAAATAGTTTGCGTGTTATGGCCACATAGCGTTTTGCTTTCCATCCGAGACGTTCTATTTTTTCAAGGCAGCTTTTAAAAGTGCACTTTCAGGTTGTCAGTTTCAAAGCAGAACGTACGCAAAGACCCTGGAGATTCTCTGAATTTATTTAGTCCCAAGAGCGGAAAAAGAATAGTCTTAAGTAGGTTACAATAGAGTCACGGATAAAGTTTGCCAGTGGTTTTAAGTTGTTTCTTGCACATGAAGCAGTGACAGTATAAATAGTTTGTACATGAGTCTAAAGGTCGCACGTCGATAGCTCGTTTGCTGATCAGAAACCCCTCCCCCACACCTCTCCCATAAGATTTTAATGTAAGCCCTGACAAACTATTGCAACTTTTTTGTTTATACATTCCTTTAAAAGTTACAATACATATTACTAATTACTAATTACTAATTACACTAATTACAAGCTACTCTACACTAATACTAGGACGAGGCCATGAGGAGCAAATAACTATGTCTACCTCATGGCAATTATATGAAACAGGGAAAAGTAAATTGAACTACACGTAACTACTACAAACAAAAAGTGGTATTTACTAAAGGAGACATGGTGGTTGTGTGACTTATAACTGAGTTTAAAGTTTCTAATCAAACCGACCAGTTTTATGGATAAAACGCAGAATTAATAGAAGTATATTTCTAGTAACTCTGCGTATACTAATAACTACTGCAATGATCTAACCCGGATAGGCTCAGCAATGTTGTGTTGTTGGATTTAAGAGTATGCTATACCTGATACATCTGGTAGAATTTTCGTTATGTCTTTTCACAAACTGCTAAACTAACTAGTACTACAGTTATGAAAGACTCGTAAAGGGAGTACAAAGACCAGCAGCCTTTGCCATCGTTTGTTTTTGTTTTTGTGAATTTCGTACAGTCAGTTATTCTGGAAGCTGTGCAGAGCAAGTCGCTGACTGTGCGCAAAGCATGCTGGTCTTTGTACTCCCTTTAAGTATAACTGTAATTAGATACTAAATAAATGTAGTTATTTGAAATAGAAAATAACGAAAGTTGTGTAGTTGATTTCACTTTGTAATTTATTTCCTTGAACAAAAGAATTCTGCTGGCGTCTTCTTGACTAACGTTTTCTTGCCAAAACAGCCTGATGCTTGACATAACGCATGAAACGTATCGAATCGAAGATTATCACATCCCTAATTATTATTTTTCTTCATTACTATCAAAAACCTATACTTTACTTCATCATGATTAATTCTCGCTTCCACCTGTTTGTCTTTCTTCTTCAAATAAATCATTCTGAGCTTCACAGTTTACAAGGCAAATCCAGCAACTAATTTTCACACCTACGTTAAACTTGTATTTCTCTGTTTTTGGACAACTAACATCCTAACTTTGATTGACTAGATCTCTGCTAATATTTGAACAAAATTAGGAAGTGAGATATCAAATTTTAAGTTGAAGCTCATTGTTTTAAGAAGTAATTAGAACTTTGAAGAAAGATAAGTGATACCACTCCTGCGCATTAACTGAAGCAGTCAACAAAATATACTGAATTTCAAAGTTCTAATTCTAATGAACACAAACATCACATATTGTGGGACAATGATTATTGTGGGACAATAATTAACATATTGTGGGACAATGCAAGATAGCCATTAAACTGAGAGAGAAGACAAGAGTGGCCTCTTCTTTCCTCTTCATCTTCGCAGCTCACCAAAACTGTTTACAGGCAGGCGAGACCAGTATTTCTCTGTCACGTTTCGTATTGGGATGTGCCAGCAGCCTTTCCAAAGACCAGTTTCTTCCATACCTACAGTGGTTATTCTTAAGTCGTTCTGTTCTTGTTATCTTTATTAAGACATTATGATTTAAGAAATGGATTTTCATGTTTGACAGTAATTATTTTCTGACTGATGTCAGACAATACTAAAACGATACCCTTGCCTGGATTAAAATTACTGAATAAATTACCGTGGAGCTGCAAGCATTGTACTTTTTAAAACCCAGTTGGACGCTGGACTATTTGCAGCCCCAAAAGGTATACCCTTTCATTTTACCTCAATTTGAATTATGTAATAATAATAGTAATAATAATAATAATAATAGTAATAATAATAATAATAATAATGAATTTCTTTGAAGTTGATGAAATAATATCAATAGTTTTCTCTAAAGAGAAGAGTAACTAATTAAAACCAACTAATTAAAACAAAATCTCAGATACTATTTACATATATTACAACTGCATTTATCCCCATATCACGGTAGCCCCGGCAATCTAAGAGCCTGCTTTCCAGGAGGGGGCCCTTGATGTTGTAAGGGTGGCACATCCATTACTATTAGAGAAGTCCTCAATGCTTGGTTAGAACTGCAGGGTCAGGGGTGGCGCCAGGAATCTTCCGACGAAGGGACTGGAACCGCCAAAAAATGCCAAAAAATGCTATTTTCGTACGTCATTTTGCCAAATTTTCTCCGACAGTAACCCAGAATTTCCTCCGACAGGGGGGCTAGATGCTTCCGACAGAGGGCTGTAGCCCCCCTAGCCCTCCTAGCCCTCCTCTGGCGCCACCCCTGTACAGGGTACCCCGTACAATAATGCTTGAAAAAGCCCCGTACCGTACTTATCTGCACAGCATACTGTCCTATCAGTTGCGTATAGTTTCTATAGGCTACATTTCTTACGTAGTGAACTGAAACGTAATGGACATGTCCACCCCAGTTTCTCAGAGTGGTATTTATTCATCAGCAAAATTAGTGTCAAAATGGTTGGGTATACCTTGACTTGTTAAAGTCTCAGTTCAGTCCGTTCTCAGTCCGACGGACAACCTTACAGAACCTAATTCTTTACTTTGTCCACCCCACTTTTACAGGGCTGGTGACGCCTGTGTGCTATTATTATACCGGGTGTCCCAAAAAAAAGTATACAGATTTGGTCAACCCTAACGATCAAAATTTGGCATGAATCAATCCGAAATAATTTTTAAAACATTACTCTGTAGTTAACTTGAACATAGATACCTTGTTTGTTGACATTGGTGCTTTGAGAGTAGAGATATTAATCTTCAAAGGACAAATTTGTCCCCACCTCCAAACCAGAGGTTTGGCGTTTTGGCCTAAACAAATCCACAAATTGTTTCACTTAAAATGAATGAAGTTTACTTCGGAGCTCCCTTGATGATAAGCGTTACGTAAATTGTATTTTGTGAAACGCATTTGTAGTGCAGTTTTTTATTTTTCTCCTCCTGTTTCAAATTTGTCCAAGTCTATTGTTGACTTATTCGCTGTGCTTTAAGAATTCGCTTAGGCCAAAACGCCAAAGCTTTGGTTTGGAGGTGGAGGCAAATTTGTCCTTTGAAGATTAATATCTCTACTTTCAAAGCACCAATGTCAACAAACAAGGTATCTATGTTCAAGTTAACTATCGAGTAATGTTTTAAAAATTATTTCGGATTGATCTATGCTAAATTCTGATCGTTAGGGTTGACCAAATCTGTATACTTTTTTTAGGACACCCGGTATTTAGATCTAGACTTGGCATCTGCTTAGTGCTGTAGAATAATGCATGCATAGCTTGCCAAGCTGACTTAACAATTTGAAGCTTGAAAGCATAGCTTCAAATCAAATAAGATATCAACGGAAAGATTTGGAAAATCCTTCGATTACGTTTAAAAATAGATAGGTTTATGATTGCAAACGGACAACAGGCGTAAACTTGATTTTGGATTTGCTGGTACTATTGAATTTCTTTAAATGTGCATGCTTGATATTTAATGATTCAAAATTGATCACGTTGAATAAATCATTGCAAATAGTAAATGCAGCAGGTTTGGAAATGAATGGTAGAGCGTCTTGACGTTAGCAAAGCAGTTGAGAGTCTACGTAGCTCTGGAGTAGGTGATAGCTTCTGTGTAGAGTCAAGATTAGGAAATTGAAGAAGATTTAACGGAAGGATACAAGCGTTACCTTAAAACTTCATTAGTTAGTACGGTTGAGAAAAAGTTCAAAGATAGTCTGTGGCTAGCCTATAGAAACTATATAAAATTTAACATGCCCTAGGAGCCAAAGAGTTTTGCTGAAATTTAGAGATTTGAAAACAAGTGATTTGCTGAAACAAGTTTGCTGGAACGTAACCAGAGAAACGTAGAGAATTTCTAAAGATATTTTGCTGAAACGCAACACCCTTCCTCGTCAGTATATGTAGCTGAACATAGCTTCACCGTAGACTCAAGATAAAGAGAGCCTCAGGACCCAAGGGAAACTTGCATAAATTTACCTTTGCATTCTGGTAGACCATAGATTCATGATAGCCACAAGATACCCTTCAACACCTAAAAGATCGAAGATACTTCTCCTGAAATACTTATCTGCAAGATACGTACGCTGTTGTCAACATAAGCCAAAAATTGCTTTATATACACTCTACAACCCTACAACAATATAGATAGCTCTACAACACCTGAAACATTAATCTGGAAGCTAAGTACGCTGTTGTCAACATAAGCCGAAAATTGCTTCAATACAGGCCCGAGATACCCTTACAACAACTTACAGAGCATTGGAACTCAGGATAGCCTCAGAATCGCCCACAAGGACCTAAAATGTTGCGAAAGCACAGGAAAAAGTTAAAAACTAAAGAAAATGAGAATAAAAAGACAAAGAAATCAAAGAGTGAAGTGAACGATGGACGATTAATAACATTCGTCATCATGGGAGCCAGAAATATTGGCAAAACGGCCTTAGTTTGTCGATTCACCGAACAATCATTTTCCCCTTCTTATGAGCCAACAGTTGAGGATTGCTATTTCAAACAAATCCACGACAACACAAAGTACACAAGTTTGAATATTCGCATCATTGATACATCGGGGTATTACCATTTCCCTGCAATGCAACGATTGAATATTCGGCAAGCTGATGTCATCTTGCTAGCCTATGGGGTGCAAGACACTCCAAGTTTATCCAGAGCAATTGAACTTTACAGAACGGCAAGAGATCTACTGCATGATAAACCGTTTACTCCGATAATTCTCGTTGGAACAAAGATCGACCTGACACGAGACACTGGAAATTACGAGAACCCAATGATTAGTGAGTTGCTACAGAATAACAATGATGAGTTTTGTCGCAATATCATAACATCCGCTAGACTCAATTTAAATGTCAGTGAAGTTTTCGACGCTGGCCTTGAGCTGTTATGTTTAGCTTGCGAAAGGCATGCGCAAATGATGCGTGGCTTCACAGAGGCGAAAGTTCATAGTATAACACATTTTCTACTAACAGTTAACAAAAAGTCCCTTTCACAGGCTTCGTTGGCTACTGAAGAGGATGAACGACAATAGCGCGAAGTTTGAGATTTATTACGATAAAACAGTTAAAAGAATTATTAGAGTATACACTATACACGTATACACGTATTTATTTTATAAGAAACTAAGAATTTTACCCAGTCATTTTTTAATGCACTGCACATAAGGGTACATGGCAAGGTATCGTCAAGTGGGGTGACTTTGATCAATTTTGGTTTTTTTTCATGATTCCGATCAGAAGTCGAGAAATGTTAATACAGTTTTTCATGTGAGCATTGTGCATCAGAGGTATGAAATGCAAAAAGGAAACAATTTGGTGCTATTTTTCACTTCTTTGTAGCCATTAATAACTGATCGAATTCACCCCTTAGATTTTGATTAGTAAGTGAAAACTCAATTGGGATTTTTGGGTCACAAATCATTTTTTCAGATAGGCAGTTATAAAATAAGGACATTAGCACTCTAGCAATCTTCATTGAAAATCCAAATTATTTTTAGCTATAAATGCAAGGAAGTCTTAAAAAACTTCACATTTACCCAGTACCCAGGCCTCATTAATGTGCACAAGCGAGCGACCACCGCTCGCAGACACAAACTATCATCACACATCATACCCTCTTGATCAAAGTCATCCCGTTTGACGGTACTGAAAGTTCCTTGAAGTTGTCCTGTCTGAGAAACAAAATTATTTTATCTCATCCTAATCATTAAGCTCATCTTCTTTAGGCAACAGAAATAAATATTTTTCTTTTGTACTCAAATATTTGATACTCAAAAAATTTCATAATAAGAATTTGGTAGGAAACAAAATTCAACCTTTACTTTCTAAAACGAATTATGTAACTGAAAATATTTCTAAACTGTCAATAATATCTTTGATAAATTTACTAGTCTCATTTTGCGCTGGGCACAATAAGAATATTCTATTTAATAGTTCTACATTTTCTTTGATTGTTGTTTTCCTCGCCTTAGGTTTTGCTGATTGCTGAAATAAAATAAGAACGATAATATAACAGAATCCTCTTTGTCAGTTAAGCCTGTGTTTAGCATTGAAAATGAAATACCTGCTATATATAAATCTTTTTGTCTGAAGCTAGTCACACCAAATTTTCACATAAAATTCAAAAACAAACCTCTGAGAAGATAGCACTATGCCTTGCATTTGACATTAAAGACTTGGCTTTTAAAAATTAGATATTTTAGTAATTATGATAAATTTTCGGTTCTACGTTTTGCATTTTGAAACCAATTTTATATTGGTATTCTTCAAGCCTCCAGCACTTTCTTCTCCTTGATCAAACTTGATCAAAATGTATAGTCTACATTCATGCAATCTCAGAGGCAGCCCTCATGAAAAATCACCCATGACCTACATGGTGTCCAAAAAGTCTCCCTATTTAAAAATCAACAAAACTCCATCATCAAACTGATCATTAAAATGTCTTTTTGATCTGTTTTACACATACAAAACCGTATTTTGAGCCATTCCTTTTAGAGACATAGCAAACCTTGTCAAATAGCCAAAATTTGGAGATTTTTATTATCGTTCAAATTCCCAACGATAGTGTGCGTTTCATTCTGACATTTATGACCAAGTAGGAAGCTTGACTTAAAAGATGAAATTAATCTGGTAATCATCTGTGATTTTCGCAGTATGCTTCAAAATCGGCAGCTCTAAAACGAGAAACTAATCAAAAAGACAAGCTATACCCGCGACAATAATTTGTCCTTGATCTATTTGCCATAAAAAAATTTGAAGATAGGCCTTATAATAAAAAATGTTGGTGTTTTTCAAACGTGAGAACGTATTTGCACACCTGGTGGACTGGCATGAAATGACCGATTTCAATGAAATATAGAATTTGACGTTTCTATAAAAAATCTCTTATAGACCATTTAGCTGTTCTAAGAAAGAGTCTGGATCGAGCGATATTATATACATTCTTATACGAAAGGTTCGATTGAGTGACGTTAGAGCTGCTATCACTGTTGTTCACATTCGAAAATTCTACAAAATGTATAAAAATATCTTTCGATTCGAACACTTTTGAAGAATTTTTAAAAGGTCTATTGATTGAAGTTGGTGCATAATTCATAACCGCAAAAACTGGCAAATACATCTTTTAGCTATTTTAACAAAGAGTCTGAATCGAACGCTATTTTCATACATTTTGTAGAATTTTCGAACGTGTACAATAGTGATAGAAGTTACTTACGCCACTCAGTCGAAAATTTCGTGTAAAAATATTAAAAATGTCCCTCGATCCAGACTCTTTTGTAGAATAGCTAAAAGGTCTATTCCGAAACAATACGTACACAGAATAGAATCAAGGGGATGTATTACTTACCCTATTTTGTAGCCAACTTGTGATATGTGTCGGCATGCTTGCGATGACCGTTGACAAAATTTCAGATTCCGTTGTCTCTATCAGGAGACCACTTAGTCGTGATCCAGCGGTTTCAAGGAGTGGAGTAACTAATTCTTCTTTGTTGTGAACTGATAGCATGGCCTGAAAGATATAAAAAAACCTCGATGATTGTGTGGAACAGACATAGATCAGAATAATAAAACAAACACTCCTCAAACACACACATATTATGAACCTTCTTTAGCTCTCCTTGGACAAATAGACACTAACCCATTGATAAAATTCTTGTCTGTTTTGCCACTTGCCCAAACACAGGCCCAAAAATTAGCGCTACCAAAGTGGTAAATGCTTCGTAATTATTTTAAATCATATTTTCATCCTCTCTTAAAACTGGAATTTCAAGTGCCGCTCAGTTAACGTTCTGCTGGTAATCAAACTTGAGGCAACAGTAGACTGATTATTTTCGAGTAGTTTTACTCCCAATTCAATTCAATGACCGAAAGTGAAGGGATCTTAAATCGTGCGTCTAAGATAATAAAAACAGTAGCTAACAAAGGGGATTGATGGCTTCGATTACCTCAACTACGATCACACAGCAAAATACCAAGGTTGAAATTCCCGCAATCTTCATAGCTTAGCTGGAGCTTCCACAGTTTTAGAAATATTAAGGGCTTTCTATGCTCAATTCCCCTAAAAACTCTTCTAGAAATTATTCAATAGTAGCTCATACAGCCCAATGTATAATCATAAAATGTAATGATGCAAGGGAAGTCTAGAAACATGTTCATAAGAGGTGGGCTAGGCCAGGGAAAAGCTGGGTGGTAGATCTGCCAAGCTGGGATAGGCTCTATCGACGAATAGAGCAAGAGTAACTTTCGAGCTAAGACTCATAGTTTATGCCATTGAAATGTCGATAAAAAAGTTGAAATTTACCTCATAGCCAATGCTATCTAATCCAGCGTTAAATAACTGACAAGCATAAGCTTGCCATAATGCATCTTCATCTGTTCTAAAATTATTGCATAATTCAAAAATATCATTAGCTGTTGTTGTTAGTGTTTCAATGTGATTCTCATTATCAGTTGTAGCCAAACATTGATCAATAGCGAGTGTTAGTGATGACGAACAGAACTGTGAAAAAAAAAGAATTCATACTGTATTCCTATATATAAGAAAGCGTATAGGATTATACTCTTAGGGGCTGAGTAGTTGTCATCCTGTAAAGCAGTCATCTAAACTGAGGGGCTACCATGCCCGAAAAAGTTTTCAAACGTGTTTGCTCGCTTAAAGTATTATAGGGTTGTTTACTCAAGCTTATTATGCAATACCTTCTTTCTTACAACCACCCGGTTATTATTTGCTCAGATTTTTCAGCCTGGGACGACTGCACTTTAGCAGACAAGCTTTATGTCATATCTCTCGGGAACGTATTTGACCAAATACCCTACTAACCCTAACTAAACCTTACCTTACCCTAGCTAACCCTAACTAACCCTAAAAATCACTTTTCCAAAACCTAACCCTTACCCCATGACACAGTACTTGCCGATATTGAAAGCCGGTCCGCGAAAGTGCAGACTAGCCTTCAGCCCTAATTCATTCAAATGCCCCTGCATATTTGGCACCAAACTGAAGTTACAAAAAATAGTCTTGATAGTATTAAAGTATTAAAATTCTACTAAACTTTGACAGGCTATCCATCAAAAAGGATAGTAAACCTACAACACATAAATGTTGGTTATTCAAATATCTCAATGTGTCTTGACTATTGGCAATAGACCTTATGGCTATTCTACAAAAGAGTCTGGATCGAGGAATATTTTTATACGAAAGGTTCGATTGAGTAGCGTTAGAGCTTCTATCACTGTTGTGCACATTCGAAAATTCTACAAAATGTATCACAATTCGATTCAGACTTCTTTGTAGAATAGCTAAAAGGTCTATTTATTGTCTATCAAAAGAGCTCAAGGGGTCGTCTCAAAAGAATCGGCTGAGTTAGCAGAGTTTCTATGGCCGATTTTATTCGGAGATTTAGGACATGAAAATCTCAATGCTCAATTGTTTTGCGGAGAAAACCCAGGCATTATTGTCGCCGCTTTGGATTACCGGTGGAAGAAATATCACCTAAAAAATTCGTTTTTATTGAGGTGATTCCTTGGAGTGCAGAAGAAATTATGATAACGATTGGTTCAGGGCTATCGACAGTGCACAGTCGTCTTTTCATATCCCGGGTGAGTCAGAAAAAACGTGAAAAATTTAGTTTGTTAAAATATGTTATTTCTTTCCTTATCTATTTGCGATTTTGTGATATAGCGATTTTGTTCAAAAGTATCGCTTGTACGTATAAGAACTTTCAGCTTCCTAACAATGACAATTTAAATAACTAGTCCGCAAGGGATACAACATAAGTAACATTAGTTTTCCCTTTGTGCTCTAGCACAATTTATGCCTTGTTTCAAATTTTTTGGTAGAGAAACAGCATGTTTGTCATGGTTTAGAAGGTCACAAGGGCATGATTAAGGCCTATTTTAGCAATCTTGTGAAACACCATTTTACTAAAATCGCTCGTAATTCTGGAACGGAAACACCGATTTCGACCAAACAAATTTTCATATCTAAGTATCTAAGTTAGCCTTTCTTCTATCAAATGAATTTTAAAGAAGCGAATTTGCAAATTAAATTTCATCAATAAAAATTGGCAAACACCCCACGCTTTTTCTGACTCACCCGGTAGATATTATGGAATCTGACTACAAAATAAGCTATGGGTCTCACCTTCGCTCTTGCACGTTTACACGATGAGTCATCGTGTTCAGGTAATTTCGTAGATGCTGGAAAAAGGTGTGTAGACGCACGAACCTCCTAAAAGTGAATAAGAGCAATGCATTACGCACGCTCTATAAAAGTGAGCTCCCGTTTCGATTGCTTTAGTAAACTTATTCAAATCTTTCTAATTTTCACATCTTTGCAAAAATTGAAGTCTTTCGAACTACAGCCCCCCCTGAACAGAGATTTGAGTTAGCTACAACTGAAACTGAAGCAATAATTCTGGTATAGGAGTTCAAGTAAGATGTAAAAACATACCTCAGGATGAAACAATTCGGAAGCTTGGACGGATTTCATTCCAGTTAGCACAATGAAACGAAGTACAACAGTCAAATTCCACATATTCTTCAATAATGGCACCTCGCACGTTGGTTCGTCCATGGCACTTTCGATTATTGAGACACTATTCCTAGTAGAAAACATAAAGTTGTAAGGAGTAATTCTTTCCACTATAAAGCCAAAAAGAAGCAATAATACAAAAAAATTGTTGTTATCAGAAAGGATAGATAAAAATGACAAACCTCGCAGTGGTGAGCCATCTTGGTTCCACTTGAAATTCAGGAAATTCGATAGTCGATGAACCCTCTACCTAAAAATAGATATCAACAAAACATTTATTGCTTGGTCAGAGCTTGTAAGTATCCTTTAACAATACTTAAATTTGACATCAGAGTTGGAAAAGATTTAGTAGGAATATTAAAATAACAGAGACTCGAGAATCAACACATCAATAGTTTGAGCCAGTCTGGGCAGTGCATTCCAATTTGTTAGGGAACCCATTCATTTACAAAGATTTCACATTTCTTCGCAAGCAATTTCCACACATTACCATCTCATGATAATACGGTATATATCTGATTTGAAATCTTACCTGCAAAAGTTGTCGTAATAAACTATAGGCAGTGAGCAGATATTTCTCCAAAGCTGTGATGCTCATACCGATGTGCTGAAACAAAAACACAAAAGAGGGATTATCCCTAGCTCAACAAATAGTTGTTATATACGGAATTCAAACTATGGTGTAATAGTTAGCTGCGATCCAAAGTAATCCAAATCGAAAGCAGAGTATAAACAAAATAGGCCAGTGAATAACAACATCAACAGAATAGCAATGAATATATGTTTGTACAAATATTTACAATAAACGGTATCGACATAAATCTCACGAACAACGTAACCATAATAAGTAAGTGGAATCCTTGACCACAATTTCCGATAATCCTTAAAACTCCATAACTGTAAACTCTCCCAAAACTGTACTGCCCGAACTGTCTAAATCTTCCTGTCTCCCTTTCTACACGTAACTAAGCAACTACAAAATATAACCAATCACAAAGAGTCAAACGATATAAAACGCAAACGGCCAAAAACAAACAATAGACTAAAACAATACACAATGATAACAACAACAACAAAACAACACAACACAACATTTCCTCCATCCTTACAAAAAGATATTATGTATAAATAGCAAACTAGAATTAATAAAATGTCTTGAACATAACACTTCAATCAAGTTAAACAGCATAGCAATGTTTTTGAAAAGTCTTGTCAATCTCTTAAAAAAAAGTTTTCATTCAAACCACAGTCAAATAATGTGCCAAATATCCTTCACCTTCTGGATAATTCTGGGTTAGGCCTCAGATTATACCTTCCTCTTCCCCTTTGCTCATCAACTTGCACATCCTCTTCATCTCCTGAAAATTCTTCATCTGAGCTATCTTCAGAATCATAATTCTCTTCTTCCTGTAATGTGTCAAGGCCCCTATCTGATATTGTTTCATCAGAATTGCTGGGCTCATCTTTAACACTACCCCTATCTGGTATTGCTTCACCAGAATTGTCACCTGCAGCAAACACAACAATTGGTGTACTCAAAATTGATCCACACCCAACGTAAAGACGTCCCATGATAATTAAGATGACAACGATCAACAAAACAGCAACCAGTTGATACCCAGTACCAATAAATGATATCAACAACAGAGATAAAGAAGGGGCTCTGAATGCATCGCCATGAACTTTTTTCCATCCATATTCATCTCCTACGTCACGTTCCATTTCATCAAGCAAGGTCCTCTTCTCTGCTATATCTTGCATAATCTTGCACATGAGAATCATGCTGACCAGACCAACCAAGAAACTGACCATCATGAAAGAATTGAAAATTGAAAACCAATGAATGCGATGTTCAAAGAATCCAGGATCAAAATATTTATCATATTTCTGTACAATTGTCGGTATTTCTTCTTTGATTGACTGTATTTCTTCTTTCATTGGTATCGTCACTGTCTTCGCTAGATTTTTGCACTTGTATGTAGGAATTTCCACATCTTTTATTTCCATAAATTCATCTCCTGCAAACATGAATTCTGCTTCCGTATTTCTAACAGCCGCGTAATTTTCTACTTTCCCTTTTACCCATGTAACACCTTCCTGAACCATTGTGTTCTTTGCGACTTTTATAAATGCATGGCTACTTTTAGTGTCCACCTCTCTGTAATAAGCAATGGTGATCTCTTGGCTCTCCGGGGTGACAAATGTAAATGTCATTTTGTCTTGACTTCTCCTTGTTTCCTTAAAACGCATTTCGGTCTTAATGCCAAATATGCATGTATCCACCGCTGCAGTCACCAAAACTGGCTCATATTCCAAAATATACATTGTGCCATCTGTTGTCACAAGCTTTAAATTGAGATATGCAACTCCATCAATTACAAATTTATTTCCTGCAACACCAATACCAGAAACATTGACTGGTGACAGTGGTGGCCTATCAGTAAGCTGATCATAAATCTTCCTTGGTATGATAGAGTGTTGGCTGCCTGAATCATACAAAAAGTCAAAGTCTTGTTTGCCAACTTGTAGCTTAAACGTGATTCTCCTCTCTGGAATAATGGGCTGCAAAACTTCATTCTCAGACAAGTTTTCAAACTGTGATGCTGCTGTCTGGTACTCTTGTTTTCCATTGCAAAATTTTGCTATGTGGCCCATTTGCTCACATTTGAAACATTTCTTTAATTGGAAACAGCGTGATTTATCATGGCCTGTCTTTTGGCAATGCTCACAAATTTGCTGTCTGCCACTTGGAGGGCCTATCTTTGTTGTGTTCAAATTATCCAGCTTGTCAATAACATTTGCCATCATTGTTTCCAACCGTGTAAGGCGATCTCCGCTGCGATCTCCACTGTTCTCATTGCTTTTGCAAGCTTGGGCTGCCCCACGAAAAGCTGCGATATTTAGGCCCAAAATATTCCCCTCAAATTTCTCTGAAATCAACTCTAAAATGCTCTCCAGTTTGACATTTCCCGCCAGTTGTAAAATCTTTGTTTCCTTGCGAATAGTCTCATCAAGTGTTGACATAACATGATTAATTGCAATCGAATCTACAGAATCTTCGTTATCCAAACAATACAATTCTTGAATAGTGCTTCGAAGATCATGGACAAAAGCGGCGATTTTTGTGCCCTTCTTGAATCTCAAATTTCTCAACTTCAGCTCTAAGGCCCTCTTGTAATCTGGCCCACAAAATCTCGTCTGCAACAACTCTTTCAACCGTGCAAAAGTCAAATCTCCATCATTAGAAATGGCTTTAGAGGCTACAGTAAAAGCATTGTCCTCTGTGTAAATCAATAACAAATCGCGCCACGAATTGTTTTCGTCCTCGATATCAAAAGCACGAAGCTGTGCCTCGAACTGCGAGCACCATCTCACAAAACTTGATTCATTGTCCCCTCTGAACTTCACGATCTGCGGAAATTTCGGCATACTGCCCACGATTAAAAATAAATCTCCACTTTCATCTCGGTAAGACCTCCAAATGTTATATACGGAATTCAAACTATGGTGTAATAGTTAGCTGCGATCCAAAGTAATCCAAATCGAAAGCAGAGTATAAACAAAATAGGCCAGTGAATAACAACAGCAACAGAATAGCAATGAATATATGATTGTACAAATATTTACAATAAACGGTATCGACATAAATCTCACGAACAACGTAACCATAATAAGTAAGTGGAATCCTTGACCACAATTTCCGATAATCCTTAAAACTCCATAACTGTAAACTCTCCCAAAACTGTACTGCCCGAACTGTCTAAATCTTACTGTCTCACTTTCTACACGTNACAGAATAGCAATGAATATATGTTTGTACAAATATTTACAATAAACGGTATCGACATAAATCTCACGAACAACGTAACCATAATAAGTAAGTGGAATCCTTGACCACAATTTCCGATAATCCTTAAAACTCCATAACTGTAAACTCTCCCAAAACTGTACTGCCCGAACTGTCTAAATCTTCCTGTCTCACTTTCTACACGTAACTAAGCAACTACAAAATATAACCAATCACAAAGAGTCAAATGATATAAAACGCAAACGGCCAAAAACAAACAATAGACTAAAACAATACACAATAACAACAACAACAAAACAACACAACACAACATAGTGGTCCACTGCAAACACTATCCAGTAAGAGCCAGCCAATAAGAGACTAGATATTTTTCAAAATCAGGCTGTTTGGTTTTATATCATTTTGACAAGTTCACAATAGCTGGGCATCCCAATGACATCATAGAAATGTTAGATCTGGTAACTAGTTAAATAAGATTGAATTATGGGAATTTAAATCACATTGTCAAGCATTTTGCTGAACATTTTTATCGTTTTCAGGAAATCCAACCTGTTGTTTTCTATAAGTCAGTTTCTTAGTGGCGGGTTCTTACGGTAATAAGATCAAAGTCTAAGGCAATAAACAGCAGCTAGAAAGATTCAAACAAGGCAACGACGACCACCACGGTCAAGAACTTCAGCAGGTTACTAAAAAGTCTCCAAATAAAATATGAAAGTATCACTTCGACAGTTTCTCAGGCGAAACTGCACGAAACTAACCTTGCGACACAGTCGATCTTTTGGCGATTTCCCAATCTAAAAAGAAAGAGATCTTCATGTAAAAAACAAATCAAAAATTTATTGCTCTCAAAGTACTTTCGATGCTTAGATGTCTCTAATTATTAGGACTTGCACAAAGCAAGACGCGATTGCTTGATATGCACCCTGAAAATGAACTGATTCATAAAGAAATATGTACCTTTTCAATGAGACTGTATGTGTTCTTGATACTGTCCTTGAACACAGCCTTCCAAAATAAGATAGCAAGACCTATCAAAGAATAAGATAAAAGAATGTCAGATCTACTGACTGAAAGGACGGTTTTATGTGGCTGTATGGCCTACTGTTGGTGATGATGCTAAACGACACGCTAGAATCGTTTAATTTGTGAGACGATCTTAATTAATTCATCATTTATGATTTAAAGTGATATTTATCATCGCACTACAATTTCTAGATGTAAATCCAGTATATTTCAACAGACAGAAAGAATGGAGCCATGCAAAACAATAGCCCCTTGAAGATGCTGGATGCTAAGATTATAATTACGTTACAACTACTTGCTACCACTTGCAACTGCCACGTTCAACTGTAAAAATTACTAGGAATTAAACGTCTTATACAGGGAATGGCTTTAGAAGAAAGAAAGAGCAATATCATATTCAATAGACCATTCCGCAGTCGAATGCGAAGGCGCTGCTTGTATTGCATATCGGGATCACATGGGGTTTTGAAATCAGATTCGAATTAGATGTCTAATTCGAATCCCCCATGCGATACCGAGATGCAACGCGAACAGCGCCTTCGCATTCGACTGTGAAATGGCCTATTACGTACCTTGTTTGAGAATAATGTTACTGAGGCAAGAGAGATGTATCACTGCACTTGACAACATTGACGTTTCCTGAAGAGAAACAAGTTTTGCTAAACTTCATGTTCCACAAATGTGCTTACGTTTGATCGACTTTGTGGAATAACAAAATGGCCAACAGTTTGAACAAATTATTTTCCAACTATCGAATTGATAACCCACTGTTATTATGTAATTTTCTATCGATGTGGAGGCCTCTAGCCTGCGTGCACACTCGACTGGTTTACAAAAATTGAAATTGAGTTGAATGGAAATTGAGTTGAATTGAAAATTGAAAAAAACTCTTTGTTTTTTTCAATTTTCCATTCAACTCAATTTCAATTTTTGTAAACCAGTCGAGTCTGCATGCAGGCTAGGAGGCCTCACAATCAAACTTAATTACCTTTAGGAAACAATTTTTCATTTTCAAGGTGAATCCTTAAAATATTGCTGCATATAAAATTTGGTTTTATACTGTATATCAACAAGGAGCCGGAGCATTTCACAATTGTTTGTTAAAGCCACTATTAACGAGTTTAAAAGGTCGTGAACATACCTCAACGTCTTTTTTCCATAAGATAATACATTCCCAGCAGCAATGGGCAAGCACAGAATCCATCTCCAAACTATATGGCAATCTTTCTTGCAACTCTTTGAAGGCTGAAGACAGGCAAAAAGATAACAAATTACTTTGTTACGATCTTATTCTAGAGAGAGTTCAGTTAACTTTGTTAAAGGACAATGACAATAATATCCATGATAGGATGCAATACTTGTAAATTGCTTACGCTTATTAAGCTTTAAACACTGACCTAATGCAAAATTGAAAAAACTTTTGGAGGCATAAAAAAGGAAGGTGAAATTGGGGAATAACAAGTAATGGAGTTAGACGAACAATAAAAAATAGTTTCTTATACATGAATACACCAGTTGATGTTAAGGCAGCAATAGTATCATGTGGGGAAGAAAATAAAAACTGTTGCTATGTTTGGTGATGGGAGAAGCCTCTTCTGAAACAGAGTTCTTTGTAAACAAACACGTTGAGCTAAAACATGTTATTTTAAGGGCAAGTTTTTATGCCAGACATTTAGAAGAATATATCGTACTATTGAATAAATTATAAAACAATTTGTACCTTTCAGTATCTCACAATTTTCACCATCAGTCTCTAAGTCACTGTCACTCCTCTTCAATGAGTCGGAACTTGCAACACATGGACCAGGAATTCTACAGCGGACAATATGTGCAGCAACAATCTGCGTGATAGCTCCTTTACCACCATCCAGTACCCCTATAGAATATACAGAAATAAAGCCTGTTAACCTGAATCAAACGTTCGTTACAAAGAATCATTCAAACATATAATAGTGATAAAAAAATAATGTTGTTGTGCGTGTTGTACGTCGTTTGTATCAGCAAAACAGTAATTTCTTTAAAAATACGTCTTGGTACGAAGACTGAGAATAGTAACAACGTTTCGAGCTTAAAGGCAATCTGTCTCATTTGTAATTGGCTGTATATTGTAAAAGAGGATTAAAAGTGTGTATGGCAGGATGATTACCAGAAAAGAATTGGAATAAGATCGTTATCAATTTCTATCATGCAAAAAATTCAAAGAGTCTGGGCTCTAGCTCCTTTTCTGTGTTCCGGCTTTGTTCTCTGAGCCAATCACCTGTGTGACAGAGCTTTTTTAACTCTGCCTCAAGTATCATATAATAGTGATGGCAATGTAATGTCCTTTCCGCTGGAACAGTGTTCAAGTTTTAAGCAAGGGAAGTAATACAGCTTACCAAAATAAAAGGGAAGTTAATGAATGTAGTAGAGATGCGGCAAAGAGAAAACCACTAGCCTTAATACTAGTGGGAATTAGAGAACCATCACCTGCAGGAATGGTCTAATTTAGAAGCAACAAGATAATTAATGCTGAAGTACATCTGCTCTAAGTTTTGTCTCCAAGTATATCAGGCCAGCTTTGAAGAAAGAAATGCTGCTGCTTTCCTAGATAGGCCAAGGCTGCATCAGGTGTTTCTGTCTATCTGGAAGAATTTTGCAAAGGACAACTATCTTCATGACAGATTTGTTTAAGTTTTAAACAGCAAGGTATCAAATTTGACCTAAGAAAAAGTGTTAAGTTTTCCTGTCGCAGCTCATACAAAAGAACACCCAATGCGAATTCAAAGTTGGTTCAAAACGTAGCCGAGCTTCAAAGTTTCCTGTAAAACTTGGTACTGAAAACGGCGAGAAAATTATGAAGAAACCAATCTATTTTTTTATAACTTTTTTGTAGCTTTGCCTTCTGATTTTAAAAATGTCAACCGTCTGAATTATTCAGAATCTTTTGAGAGGAATGTGGTTCCATGTCATGGCATGGGCATAGTCTCTTGTGGGCCTTCGTCAAGCTTCGATCATAATATAGTTAGGAGAATGAGTTTTAAAGGCAGGATACCTGTGATAGACAGAGTCACTGTCAGCGCCTTTCCAGTAGTAGGTTCATCAAAATAACCAATGTGCAAGAATCTTTCCAGTAACAACAAATCAAACAATTTTTCTATCAGTTTACTCCATTTTTCAGTATCCAATTCTGTTTCTATCCAATGAGGCGCAACTCTCTCAGTTTCCTCCTAAAAAGTATGAGTTTAAACTAGACTGACTACATGAGTCTCAGTTTTCAGCATTGAATTGAATTATAGCTATGGCTTCAAACTGTCGGAACTTGCAACACAAGGACCAGGAATTCTAAAGCGGACAATTCTAGTATTCTGCCTTTCCTCTTGTATGAGAGAAAATAAAACATCAGACTAAAAGCACTGAACGAATACAAGGAATCACGTCGTCAGTCTATCCAATGGGGCGCAACTTTCTCAGTTTCCTCCTAAAAAGTATGAGTTTAAACATCCTCTTAGTAGGATTGGCATGGCAGTGTTGGATAAGCTATTGAAAGGAAACAAGAGATGGACAGTGTCAGCAGTTTCTATAACTGAATCATGAGCAATAGGATACTTTGTGTTTGTTTATCATTTTCTTTCCGTTTGTTTCACTGTGCTTTCACGACGACATTGCGCAGGTAAATTTGTGTCTTTTCGTTGCTCACGAAGACAAAGAAAAATACAAAAGTATCCTATTGCCCATGACTGAAGCTTCAAGGAGGGTCCGTGATCTTTAAGCGGTTAGAGATCTCACAAAAGGCCCTTACCTCGAAAGTTAGTAGCCTATTGTCATATGAATGCTGTGATTATTTCAAAATGAGGCCTAAGGCCTAACAAGTTCAATCCAATGGCTTAGGAAACTAGCCCGACAGAATTCCTAACCAGTAACGACGGAAAATACCACATACACATACCATATCTGCATCATTGGACTTTAACGTAGACATTGTGACACCTCTGAACAAATAAGCCAGCACAAGACATGTGCCAGGAGATGACGCTTTTTCAAGAATGCTTCTTTCTGGCGTCCACCATGATAACAAACTCTTCGCTTCGTCTTCCTTCTTGTTGGTCTCAACTAAGAAGAAAAAGAATAAAGGTCGGTTATAGTTTTTGTTCATTCCTCTTCCTTCAAAATCATAGTCTAGTACTTGAATCTTTTTCACCTTGAATTTCTAAGACCGTCTTAATAAGCCATACCGTCAGACCATCTTAATAAGCGGTTCCTAATCGATCAAAAGGTCAGTTCTGGAAAGCATTCCGACAATAGTTTTGATGTACTGCTGAACGCAATGACTAGAATTATCCTGTTAATTGTTTCCCTTTAGTTAATTTTATAAACATCTTTTAGATCAGGCAAATAATTGAAAAGAGGAAATCAAGTACCTTCAAATATGTGGCGAATAATCTGATGGATAGCATTGAGGCTGCCAACTCTTGAAATATCTGCATATTGACAATATATCACCAACAAACACATACACGTCTCGAGTTCTATGTATGGTGAATTGAGCAGAAGATCCAGATTGGTAATAGACACTTGCTTGTCAATAAATGGCTGCAAAATAACAACTTAACGTACAGATTTAAAGTCTTGGAGTTAACCAGTTTCAACCTACAAAAGCTGCAATACGTCCCTCTTCTTTGTAAAGAAAAAAACTGCGGGAAATGTATCTACATCAAGAAAAGTAGAACTTCTGATTTAGCTATTGAATTCTCAGCGCGATGCGATAAGATTCGAACAAGTCCTTTTGCTCCAGTGAGGGTTACCCAGTCTTCTAGGTATCATATTAAGCCTATCTGGTGAACTATAGCGCAACTTCTTTGGTTGTGAGTATCTCTTGCACAATTGAAGATCTTTTATTAATACGATATTTTGCAGCGTCATCAAAAAGTAGAAGATTCATCACAAGTGTCTGATTAAAGGGCACCTAATGAAAGGCACTCTTTTGGTCTCCTCGATAACCATAACTTGTAAATAAAAAAGACATACAAATGCTAAGATACCATGAACAAGTACAATGAGCAATAAATGTAGATAGGAACGAACAGTCATTAGTTTCAAGCAAAAATCTTTGATAAATCATGCAAAATTTTGCATTTATGCCAAAATGACTCAGTATATTATACAGCATATATCATAAAAATATGACTTACCTTGAAGAACAGCGAACCTGCGAAAAGGAGAAATGATACAATCAATACAAAATCCTTAGGAGAAATACATTTATGCCGAAATGCTGTAAACCTAGTTGAAAGCCTACAGAAAATAAACCACTCAAACTACTTTCAACGTATTTCAGAGACGAATCACATGCATATGAGCATAGGGCTCAAATCTTTAAAAAGTGGGTGTAAAATTCTATTATTTTTTCTTTGAATTGAATGGCTTGAAAGGAATTTAGCGTACTTTGCTAAAAATCTGTCGTGGAAATTTTTTGATATCATAATTATTTTTAAAATGGCAGCATTTATTATATTTGAGGCTGTGACGTCATCAAATTTCTAAGTCCTAAACCAGAAGAGCGACAGATTTCTGCTTGCAACCATATTGTAGACCTTTGTAAACTATGGTTTTCTTGAAGATTGTATCATTTTTCCTCTATTGATTTAGGATTTACGAGGATTTTAATTTTTCCAAAGTTTTCCATGAATTCTTTCAACAAAAATAAAAGCGCCGCCATTTTGAAAATAATCAGTACCCTGATTTCCTTTCAAGCCATTCAATTCAAAGAAAAATGTAATAGAATTTTACGCCCACCTTTTTAAAGATTTAAAAGATTTGAGCCCTAAGCTATGCATATGACTATGAAAGTCTAAATGAAAGGCTAAATGTAAAATTCAAAAGATATATTAATGGTTCTAGCTAACTAAGAAGTGGATATAACAGAGGGACCTGAAGGGGTACAACAAGATCTGGGATTTACCTAAAATGACACTCTAGGAACGGGAATACGAGTCACAAAATAATAGGCTTGGAATGGGATTTGATAAGTGACTTCATGTTTACATAAATGTCACTGGGATTTCCTGCGAAGTTTGACTGGGTAAATGGAAATGAGGAACCTCTAACAACTAAGAAAAGATTTATTGTTTATTGCGTGTGCTTTTAGGTAGACAAACCAAAACACTCTTAAATTAATATCATCGTTTCCATTCACAAAATTGAGAACGAAATAAAAACTAAAAGATGTGTGCTAACTCACCAAGACTTCTCATACTTTTCTCATTATCTGATAATTTCAAATGCTCTACCAATGGCAATCTCGGTATATCAGATTGGTCAATATTCCCTTCAATCCCATTACAAAATAACAGCAAAAAATCTGAAATGCGTAACTTTTCCCAAGGCTTATCATCTCTCGTCTTTCCTCCTTCGAAATGCTGCATAATTTCCATAAAATTAGTTTTATCCGTTTCTGAAAGCTGTATAGTGTCAGCAAGATCCTACCATAAAAGAAAGTTTTAAAATTATGATTTTTTAATGAACATAAAAATGAAAATAAAATAAAGGATAACAAACTTTAAATATAATCACATTTCCAAGGGAGAATAACGATGGCCTAAACTGTGTCCTCATAGACCATTTACAGCAAATTAGAATTTTGGATTCCAATTTGATTGGAAAGGTTGCAGTGATTGGTAAAGTGAAAGAAAATATTGCGTCCACTATTGCGTCCATTCGAAATTTTGCACATTTTTGCAAAGTAGGTAAAACGTCTATTAAGAACAAGTGGTATATGATCACAGACACTATTCTCTGCTATTTTACCCCTTCATTGGGGAAGTTGTTGAACCAGACTCAGGATAATATCGCTCTTTGTTGACTTCCATTTTCCGGTAACATAAGTGGAATCGGGCTTTGGTTTTGAGTAATAAATTCACCGGTCCTGACAGGTAAAACGTACCCCTGTCTATTTTCATTCAAAGTTAGTAGCTTCCTTACTATTCTGTTAGGGTTTTCGTATGCAAAGGCAACGACACACTCTGTTTTCTATCACCGCTTTACGAGTTTCAAATCATGCCTCAATTTCATTACTGGTCAGCTAGGTACAACTTTCATCAGAAGCCATTTTGAACACATCCAATAAACAATCAAATAGTGTCTAGGCAACAATAGACCATTTTGACATTTAGAAAAAAGGTCTGGGGAGAGCAATATTTTTCTGGTAAATGGTAGCTGCAGACCGAAAATGGCTTCACTGCAGTGTGATTTAAGCCGCCGGGGAAAGCACAGCTAATGCTGCTGCCAGTAATTTGCTGATTTTTGACGGTTTCAATGAATGTTTTGTTATTGGAAGTGGTAAGGAGTTTTGATATGGCTTCATGTAACCTTCAATTATATTTATGGCCTAGCCAAGCACACAAACCCGGCGAATTCGCTGCTTGCAGCTGTGCGGGTTTCCGTAGGCCCACAGCTAGTTGTTTCTTTATGACGTTTAATTGTGGACTTGCTTGGATCATTTTCAAAGCTAGCACTAGTAAGTATCCTTTTTTATCAAATTTTATCCTAGTAAGTATCAATCATTGCATAATCAATTTGACGTAACAAACGTTTTTGCTTAACGCTTGTTACGTCACGCTGATTTTCGAAGGAGTATAAAGCCGATCGCAACAGTTATCATTTTAGTTGCGATTTCATTAACTTGCTGATCAGCCAAAGCCTTAATTGCGAACAAATTGCGGCTAAAAGAAGTTTACGAGTAAAAAGTGGAGCTTTTGCGAAGAAGATCAACCAGACGTCAGCGTTACTGGACCTGAACTTTGGAATTAGAGGTAAGACCAAGTTCTTCGCTCGATGCTATTATCAAATTTTAAGCTCAGTCAATGCTGTGAGAACGCTTTAAAGCGTGATGATTTCGTATCGTTTTCACGTTCTTGAAAGCGATATCAAATCACAAGGTAATCCTGTTTATGTCTAGCCTTGATGCTATCATCACCATTTGGCGATACGGCTTAAATGGTCAAGAACCAAAACGGTGTCTAGTTGAAGTCATAATCTACGATGATGTATTAAAAGTTTTGCTGTCGTGCCTTGGAGCGAAACAGAACATATTAGTTCATGTTGAATTTGCTTGGCAGCCGCTGAAAAGTCAAATAAAGATCATGGCAGTGTCAGGTAATGTACAGTACAGGCATCCTTCACAACAGGCCTAAAATCCTTGATCAAATTTGAAACCAATTTATTATATAGCAAGCCAATTCGGTACACGTCCAAATTAGCACTCAAAGACTTTATAATAGAGAAAACTAATGGAAGAAGTTACCTTTAATCACGGCAATTATATACAGGGATATAAAGTGAAAACGAACCTCTAGCTCCTGTTTTACGTCAGTTGCGTCTGATTGCACATCTTTACCATCTGCATGTAGTTCTTTCAATGATTTGTAAAGTTTAATAAGGTCCAGTTGAATTTCACAGAATCGTAGGATGCCACCCATCTCTGCAAGATACTCGATATCCCCATTCGCTCCAACTTGTTCAACTACGATGAAATAGAACAAGGTATGACAATGAATCATATCAAGGAAACCATTTTTGTGTATCTCACTGACTATCCGAGTCCAAAACCTAAAGGCCCTAAAAATATGGCAGTTTAGATATGATGTAGGATTCCGAAAACCATTTGACTTAGGTAAAGGTCTTACGCGTCGATTAAGTCGAACTTCTAACATGTACATCGATCACAACTATGGAAAGAATTGTCCGATTTCAATGCCCAGAGTTTCACATATGAGTTAGTCTTTCACCACCAATCAATCACCAAAAAGTTGATACGGCTTCTTCTTAATATATAGCCAGGTGCCAACTAAATCTGTTTTCGCTTAGGAATTCTTTTCTTTTCAACCTTTCAACTGTTTTGTCATTGAAATTCTCCAAACAATTTTTATATCGACTCAACAAAGAAGAATATTATTACCTCTAGATGATAGAATTTCTTCTACAGAGCAAATACACTTCTCCATAGACTGCGATGTCAGCTTCCCACTTAGAATAATCCTTTGAATTCCCTATTGTAGAAAATATTTTGGGAGTTACTTTGAAGCAAATGCTTTTAACATTATGTTGTATTTGGTTAATTGATAGTTAGATATTGTACAGAAAAAAAACCACAACAAACAAATTAGCAGTCTAAAAGTTAATTGTAAATCAAGTAATGATAAGGTTATTATATACCTTGTAAAACGTATCAGGTGCTTCAATCTCTTGAAATGCGATTTTTAGCGTCATTAATTGTTCATCTAGAAATCAGAAAAGAGAATAACATTAAATTTGTTTGAGATATACATCAGATTGTGTAGAATAACGAGGCTACTTCCAAGGACGGAAAGTTTTTCAAGCGCATTTAAAAGTAAGGAGCTCGCATATAATAAAAGAAGCCTTAAATTAAAAAAGAACGGCCTAGAATTTAGCTACTCAACAATGTAACTTTCAAGTTGCGATTTTATGGACGTTTCTGAGTAAATATACTGTCCTCATATCGAGTATTTGGACGCCCCCTAAGACTTCATGCATGGCTAGTAGCTGCAAATAGTTTAAGAATCATGGCAGGATGGCAAATTACAATAAAGGGTGCCTACCATTATGGTCAAAAGTGATGGTCTTCTCGAGGAAAGTTGAAATTTTTCGAAGGAGGTAGCTGTCACGTGCTCTCAGGCTGTGCAACGAGCTGCAAGAAAACGAAGTAGTAAAGATACTAGAAAAGCTACACAAATTTGAAATAACTACCGTTCTAACATTCTGGTTTAGCTCCTATTTTTGCATTTGCCTGTCACAGTAGTTTGACCAAGATAACTTTAAATAAATGTTACTGCATATGTATGCGAACAGTCTCTTACTAGGTTACAAGTAGTTTGCACAAAAAAGTTGCATTATTACGGTTGACGTGCTCACAGCCTACACCTAAATAACTAGCTCTGTTACTGGGAAAATGGTGCCTTCTCTGACAAGTGCATAGCGTTTGCAAAAATGTAACTAATCTCATAAGCCTTCAAAAGAAGGACAAATAGCATCATATTTTAATTGTTGAAAGCTATAATGAATCAAGAATTCCTCGAATTCCTCGAACACTGCTAAGACGTGAGCTTATTCCACTGTACTGCACTGCTCACAAGTTAATGGTGTGAGCGCCTTATGAATAAACTGCGCGTCAGTAATTCCTTGATTCCAACATTCCTGGGCAGAACAGTTTAAGTTGGATATGTTGGCATGTTTACTCCACAGTGCAATCAAATGTCATCCAAAACTTACTCTTCAAGGTAGCCATGAAGACAAAAATAATAACAGGATAATCAATGCATACCTCAATGAGCAGTGAAACGGTACATTAATTGCAGACAAATTTCCATTGCTTTCCAATAAAATGCAAGAATTAAAAAGCCCAACATCACTGTCGATTGCAGTTACTCGGCTGCCCAAAGTTCCATATCCATTGTAAATGAGTCTATCAAAAATGAAAGTCTTATTACAGTCCAGTTACTCGAGATTACAGTCTTACTTTGTCTGTTCACTCTACTCATCGACAATCCTCAGTTCATGGTCTGGTAAACCAGCATACCATATACCGTGCAGAAAAGGTGCTACTGCAAGCTATTTTTCATTCAAACATATCGGGTGTCTCAAAAAAGTACTCCCGTTTAAAAAATCACCAAAACTCGATTATCAAACCTATTATCAAATTTTCTTTTTGATCTCTTTTGTCAGTGATCCAAATATATATTTAAAGATGATAAAATTCTTGTTTTCATTATTCAAAGGGTATACAATAACAGGTTGAAAAACCTTATTCTGAGCTATGCTTTTTAAGAAAAAACATCGTAAATCTTGCCTAACAGCCATTATTTTGAGATTTTTCATTTCCTTTAATAGTCTACGATGATAGTTTGCGTTTCTTTCTGACAGTTATGACCAAACACGAAGCTTGATGTAAAAAAAGAACTTAAACTGGTAATCATCGATACTTTTTGCAGTATGCTTCAAAACCAAGTCAGCGACAAAAAGAGCTAAATTTGCTAATTCTAAAACAAATCACGAGATCAGCTATATCTGAGAAAATAATTTGGTCTATCATCTACTTGCTAAAAGAAGAAATTTAAAGATCGGCCATGTAATCAATTTTTGGTGATTTTTTAAACAGGAGTACTTTTTGGGACATCCGGTAGATAAATAAAATTTTTCGACATCTATTTTTGGTCAAAGCTCTTTCGCGTTCTAGACACTGCACACAAAAATGGAACGCAAGAAGAGAGTCCAGTGGGACACCTCTGACGTGAAACATGCAGAACTAATTAATGCTGTGGCTAATGAACCAATTTTTTTAATCTGTCCAAGAGTTGAGTGAACAGGCTGTAAATAAGAAAATGTTAGTTGAGGGGTATATGAGCCTTTTATTGACAATATTGTCCCTGAATGCAATTTACTGAACGGGTTCCTAATTTGTGAGATTTTCATTTGATGTCTATTTTCGGCCATTTTCCCGCGGTTGTTCTGCAAAACTGACGGCCTATGAAATAGTAGATGGCTTTAATACTAACGTCCTTTTGTTTTTGAAAAATCTTGCTCAACAAAAAAGCAAACATTTTTGCTAATGTAATTTCTTCAGATAAGACCAAATCGGAAAAATAAACGAGTTTACCTGCAATCCTTCCCCACATTAAATGCACCAACTCGGTTACCTTGCTCTGCTAGCCAAATCTGCGTAGGCAAAGCAAAATCATAACTATGAAGGCTGCACATTGATGTATGTATATATATACAGTCCGATCCAAAAGTCCCAGTCCATATCTCATATCTGTTTGTTTTTATCACTCATAAAATTTTTGATATTACCAATTTTTCTAGCACAACGAACTATTTTCCTTGTGCAAATGTTTCATGAAATACCGTTACATATTCTAGACTACCAAATGATACATTAAAGCAAATTTTGTGTTGGTTTTTGATTAAACGATAAATATAAACAAATTTGGTAGTGGACACAGACTTTTGGACCCGACTGCGTGACCTTTTCCAAATAACTCTAAAACTGCAAGAGAAATGATAGTGAGAAGAAGTGATGAAATAAGACTGATTAAATATGAAAAATATTGTGGTAGTGTACCTAGGGGAGTATCAAGTGGAGGAATGGTACCCTTTGGCCATTTAAATATTGTTTAATTACATAAAACTACATAAAATACAGAATACAAACTACTGCAAAGAAACTACATCACATTACCGAAACCGAACAGAAAATAAACACCGAAAATGATCATGTAAAATCGTTCGGCTAAAGTTGTACCAGAAGTAATTGAGCAGCCTCATCAAGTCTCGGCAGACGTTTTATGACAAAGTTTATGTAGAGCAAAACAAGAACCTTTCAAATTTCAGCTTTCATTTTAATGAATTACATGGGAAAACTCATACCTCTAAGATTCCTCTTCGGGGGGCGTAAATAACAAGAAAGAGGGCTTGGCGTTTCTGAGCACCGTCTCCCCCATTTCCTTGGTCTGATGAATGTTCGTCTATCATCACCCAGCCACACTGCGCATCACGGTAACCTACGAGAGGATATCACGTTACTAAATCATTCTGAAAATGAGAAAAAATCGAAAGAGAAACGCGAGAGAGAGAGAAATGTTATCTGCAAAAATCAATTACTTTTCTCCAGATGGGAATTTACAGTTTCATACTTAATCCTCGCACCTCATATCATTTGTTGTTGTTTTCGCCATTCTCCCTTAACAATGAATCTCACTCTATTCCCCTCAATGGACTATTGTAGCATTGTAAAGAATATTTGCTTCCGCAGGACCACTACTATAATCGAGCCTGTGACGTATTCATACAGACGACATACATGTCACATGATTTGACCAATTCGCGCTCGAAAATTAGACTTGGGGTAAATGAAGCCATTACAAAGTATAGCGTCGCTCTGGGATTTTGAGAGTGTCTCGTTTATTAATCGCAATAAATAAATTCAAAAAGCTTGGAAGCTGTTTAAATCATTCACAAACTTTAGCGGATAGATATGCGATGTCTAAAAGGAAGGTTGACTTTGAAGAAGCCACGAGCAACTTACAGCCGACGGAGTTTGTGGCGCTGGTTTACGAAATTATCGTTGCAAAAGCAAGTTTCTTACAGCTTTCTTGGCCTAAATTTTTGTTTTGCTTAAAAAAACAGCATGTTCGTGCAATTATTTCATAGGTTTAGGTCTGACTGGCAATTGCTATCTATCCTTTCCCTACTCACTATTGCGAGGTAAAATAAAGGAGCAATTTTATGCAACTTTTGCAAATTTCCTATAGAAAAGTATAGACATTTTCTGAAGATTTACCCCAAAACAAGATGGCGTCGTGTTTTCAACGCTGCTGTGACGTCATGCCGTCTGTATGAATTTTAACAAGTTTACATGTAATTTTTGAAAAGAAATGCATAAATATCTTCCACAGTAAATTTCTCCTGTTGCAAAATGTGTGTATGAGCAACGAACAAGGCTTGAAGCACTCTGAATGAATAATAACAACGCAAACAAATAAAAAGGCAATCAAAAGAACAAGCATTCAGATATCTTGTAGTGTTACCTTTGAGCATACGAACAACAAGTCCATTATCGTTAGATATAATCAAGATGCGTCCAAAATCATCGGTGCATGCAGCCAAACTGCTATCAGGAGACAAGACGATTGACTCAGCACGCCGACGTTTATCAGGTAATCCATACCTAAAGATAGGAAAGCGATATAAAACTTAAAATGATTACATCATGTGCGTAAGAAGCGAGCACTTCCTTAACAATCTTCAAAATTTGATTTTTCACGTTTTTCTTCAAATGTGGCTTTGTTACGTGAAGGACCAAATTAATATTATAGCAAATAACTATTTCAGTTCTGTAGAAGACTGATTGAGAAATTCCATTGAAATTGTATTCATAAAGACTCATTTTGAGTTGTAATTTTTGACAAAACGTTGTATTTCTACATAACTTTGCTCATCTGTTGAAAGTTTTCTAGCCATATTCAATTTGCAAATAATGAAAGAGCTCGGAATTTCCCTCCTTTTCTTTCTCTTGATAACCTGAACATACTTGTCGAATAGACGATTGCGCTAAAGATGGCGGACAGGAATTTTTTACCATGATGCTTTGCGTCACATTGAAATTTAATTGATTTGATTGGTCGATTCTTCGAAACCGCAAAGGATCTTGGTAAAAAATTCCTCGACGCCATCTTTAGCGCAATCGTCTATTGCGGGGATGAATTTCTTCCCAGAGGTGCACAATTTTCCATATGATTTTTCACACAGATGATAGAAAAGATAATCAAAAATAGAATAAAATTTGCGATATTTCTTTAGCGACATAAACAATGTCTTCAACAAACACAAATACGTGATTTATTAAAAACAATGTTGTTGTTGTTGTTGTTATTGTTGTACGTGATTTCTTACCTTAACTTCATTGGTGCTCCTTTTTCAACCACAGGTTTCAGAGGTGATGCATCAGTTTTGAGTTGTGATCTGAGTTTGCTGCCAATTCCCAGCCAATCACTGGCAAAAACGAAGTTAAACCTTCCTCAAAAACGTACATAAACGCTTGCAAAAAAGAGCTGCAGTGACAGACACAACAATGAATCTCCGGCGTGTAATATTAAATCAATTTCTCAGGTAGCAAACAATAGATTTCTTGGTGTTTAATAATTTGAAAAGCAAATACCACTTGGCTGGAAAGCTTATAATCATCACTCTTTGAACCAAAATATAAACGATCCTATTTTAAAATATCATATCTTAAAAAATACTTTTCAATGCAGTAATAATTTAAGCGCAATCAGGTAGGGAAACAAAAACATAGCAAACCTCGTTGCGTTTGAAATGCTGGAGAAAACTGCAGTTGTCAGTTTGCTTGCTACCGTTAAGGCAACTTCAGACATCAGTGGGGGCGTATTTTCCTGTTTGAGTAAACAGTTATTATTATCAACTGCTAAAATTATCACATCTATAAGCAAAATAAGAATTCAGCATAGGAATCAAATCTTTAAAAAACATTGCACGATTGGTTGATGCATCTTTCGTTTGATTTGATGCTTTTAAAGGCACTTCGGGTACTTCATTATAAGTGCTGATTGGCGATCTTTGATATCTTGATTACTTTCAGAATTATAGCATTTTTATTTTTATTGAAAAAATTCACGAAAACGCTTTGAAAAAATCTAAATCGTTGCAAAAATCCTAAATTAATGGAGGAAAAATGGTACAATCTCCAAGAAAACCATAGTTTATGAAGGTCTATAATATGGCGGTAAGCAGAAATCCATAGCTTTTTTAGTTCACGGTTTAGCAATTTGATGACGTCACAACCGGAAAACTGTTTGAAACACAAAAGATGCTGTAATTCTGAAAATAATCAAGATATCAAAGATTGCCAATATACAATTAAGCAAAGTACCCGAAGTTCCTTTCAAGCCATTAAATCAAACGAAAGATGCATTAACCATTCGTGCAATGTTTTTTAAAGATTTGATGCCTGTGCTTAAGAATTCAAATCATTCATTCATTCATTCATTCATTCATTCATTCATTCATTCATTCATTCATTCGACACACGCGCCGATTTCGCCATCAGTCGAGGAAAAGTAGAACTTGGGAAAACTGGCCCACTCCTTTATGCATTTGTTTACAGTGTTTACAATCCTCTTTGTATTTGGACACAGCCTCCAAGCATAGTTCAGGTACATTTCGAACTGAAATACATCTTTCATCTTTAAGTTTCACGTAAGATGAATAGCACAATATTTCATAAATAGCTACATTTTGTACCCTTAACGAACTCGAAATTCAAAGACATCAGAATTTGTAATTATCAAGGACTCACGTAGCATATCAATTTAAGAACANATTCATTCATTCATTCATTCATTCATTCATTCATTCATTCATTCATTCATTCATTCATTCATTCATTCATTCATTCATTCATTCGACACACGCGCCGATTTCGCCATCAGTCGAGGAAAAGTAGAACTTGGGAAAACTGGCCCACTCCTTTATGCATTTGTTTACAGTGTTTACAATCCTCTTTGTATTTGGACACAGCCTCCAAGCATAGTTCAGGTACATTTCGAACTGAAATACATCTTTCATCTTTAAGTTTCACGTAAGATGAATAGCACAATATTTCATAAATAGCTACATTTTGTACCCTTAACGAACTCGAAATTCAAAGACATCAGAATTTGTAATTATCAAGGACTCACGTAGCATATCAATTTAAGAACAATGATCAAATAATGGATAATCTACCTCTGTCAGTTCGTACCAACCGATGAACGGATTCGCTCCACTTGTTATGAATTTCCTAGAACCAGAAAGGGATCCTTTCGCCAATGTGCGAGAATCGGTTGTTAACGAATTTGTGACCAGCTTGTCGAACAAAGACGGTGTAGCCATGCCTAGTAAATAAAAAGAAAAGTTGTTGTCATCGCCATCATGAAAATTGGAGAAGTTTATAGCTATAGACTATGAAACGTAAATTCTGATTTTAAACTAAAGTGTCAATGTTTGATAGTCATGAAAAAAATATTATTGGTTTTAGCAGAGGCAGTAGGCAAGTACGTTTCACACGAAGACTCTAGCAAGAAAAAATCAAAAAGTTTCTGTTCAGATGACTCCAAACGAGATCTCCTTACAATTAAAACTTCTTCCACGTGGGGAAACTGTTTAAATTTGAAAGCACTCAAATTTACAAACTCTCACAATGTTTGGGCCTATTGCTTAGACTTCCTAGAATCTGATTATTTTTAGTTCAGAAAGCTATAAGGCTATGGCAAAGAAATCTTCTAAGTTGCATTTACAAATCTCAGTCAGACTTTGAGAGATTGGGATCACTGGTTCTTTCTATCTGTACTGTTCCGAATTCCATAAGATCAAACAGGGGATATACTTGCAGCAATTGACAATCTTTGGTAGAAAATAAATAACATACCACCGTTGACAATATCATAAACATGCTCTTGACCAATCAGCCTCCATTTCCTGTATGCCAGTGGTGGTGGTTGAATAGCTTCTTGATTTTTACTTGCATGTGCTGAAAGACAGTAAGTAACAATTTCATTTGTTGAAGCCATAATGTGGGAGTGTAGGTACAAACACATTTTTTCTTAGAAAATTTGTATGACAGAGCATTTTGAACTCTTATGACGATAACATCTATTGAGCATTTTCATATATTTACGGCAAGATCCACCTAAGATCTAAATGAATGAAACGACAAAGAAGTTGACGTTGATGCGAAATTTCATGAATTTGAAAACCTATTCAATCGTTAAACAAAGTTTTAAGTGTCAATCAAACCATTACAGCTCACAATACAAAATGAAATTTTGTGAAGCTAACGTAAAAATATATCACGTTTTAGTTTCACTCTTGAGACAATGAGTGTAAGACAATGAGAAAATGAATATGAGACAATGAGACAATGAGTATGAGACAATGAGACAATGAATGAAGTAAATCCCCGCATATAAGAACCTACTTTTTTGAGAGCCAAGCTGAATTAGGTTCTTATTTCAAAGGTACTTGGATCAATTTCAGGGTATAAAGGTTCTTATTCGAAGGGTCCCTTGGGTAAACCTTTTAATAGTTATTATCAAGAGATTTTCAACCATATTATTTGTTTTGGCAATGTTATGAAGGACCTAATAACTAATGCTAAGCTTACAAATAATAGCAGTGGAAGAGGTTCCGATTTTACAGCCAACTGGGATAAAAATAAAGTTAACAAGGATGATCAAAAATTCAGCTTTATTACCCTTGTAATAAGAACATATTTTTCATCAAACTGAAACAGGTTCTTAATTACGAGGTGCATGAATTAGGAAAAACAGCCTGTAGGTTCTTATTTTTGTAGGTTCATATATTCATACAGACGGCATGACGTCACAGCAGCGTTGAAAACACGACGCCATCTTGTTTTGGGGTACATCTTCAGAAAATTTCNAAGTCAAGTCAAGTCAAAATTTTTTCATAAGAATTCCAACCTAATAGAGGGAATCTTATGCGACCCAGGAAAAGCAAATGCTTATCTAGCCTGGGCCGCTTAAAAAACAGAACAAAGTACAACATAGTATACAAGGGATACAAAACTAAGATACAAGGAAATAAGCTATGAAAATATTAAGATACAGATAGGCGACTATTGTGATTTTACAATTTTACATGTGATAAATTTTTAATATTTAATATTTAGACAGAATATCTATTTTTAGTTTTTTGACAAAATGCTTTTGAGAAGAAATGGCTTTGAGAAGCAATATCACAGAACAATATCAACACAACAATACAACAATATCAATACAACAGAACAATATCACAAGGGAAATTCATTAGAAAATACATACCTTTTGCAACTTGGTTCTTGCATGCCTTTAACGATTGGTAAAGGCTGAATCCATCGATTACAACGATAGCATTTTGATAGAGAATGACCAACTCTTCTCCCTGAGAAGAAAGGTATGAAACATTATAAGAATGAAGTATGAAGCAAAATGTTCTCTGTCAACAATACTGAACGTCATAAACTGATAGGCAGATATATTTGATAGATCTTGAAGCCTCTTCATCATAATGAGATATCGCAATCGATTAAGTTAGACTTACGACAAGGAACCTTTGTTTCGCTATACAACTAGGATAACAACAATCCAACACCACCGCTTAACAAGGACTCATGTAAAAACTGTTTAAACACCAGGACAAATATCTGATTGGCTCTGAGACTGTTTCGAAAAGTACTGCAGAAAAACTTCGAGCTTGTTTACAGCTTTTATCTAAACATCTCCTGTCATCGAGAGTTATTGCCGCCCCAAAAAGTTGGGGCGGTTTGTTTGAGTTTTTGAGCAGTAAGGTTACGAGTTGTAGTTTGAGTGAATAGGTAAATTCAATTCAATAAAGTTTGCAGCAAAAATAGCGAATCAAGTCACAAGTTTAGCGGTGAGTCTCTTGCAACACAACTCTGTAAGCTGATCTTAGAAATGATCTCTCAAGTCTTCTCAGTCATTAAGAAATCTAATAAAACTCGATTTAAACTTTCTAGATTATAAATCATAAGGAGACTGAAGAGCTGCAGTGTTTGGTTGAATCAATTCTCAAAGGCAAATAAAAGCAACGCAGGTTACCTGGTCTGACAAATGAGCGTCTTTTGTAGCCATCTTTGTTTTAAGATCTAAACTGATGACAGGACCATCATGAAGAAATTGCGACAGCAACAGAACACCAGTCTAAAATCGAAACCATACACATTACAATTCTGCACAGCAACAAGGGTAGAATTTGACACCAGAAATGTATCCAGGCCAAAAGAATTGATCAGCCTCATTTCGAAAAAGTAAAAAAATGTCTCATTTTCATCATCTTTGAGTCTTCACACAACGTAGTCTTCAACTTGTACAGGCTAGAGCTCAATTTTCAATTCTGACATTTCCACAAAGTCAGCGGCACAATTTGTACCACTTTCGTGTGAATGGGAGGCCTATCTACATCAATGTTGTGCCATTTTAAACTGTACCAGCATAGCATCATGTGGACGGAGTCTTAATAATTTCAGACTTACCTGAAGATAGATCCTTACATAGCCTGAAGAAAAGCCAGCAATAACACAAGACCAATCTGGAGCACCTTGAGATGACCTGAAACAGATGATATATAAATACAGCATTATCTTGTTATTACAGTACAGGCCTTGCACATAATATTAACACTGTTTCCTGACTAAAGCATGGTTCACATAGGTCGTTGCAGTCGCTGGAGTCGCTGGGGTCGTTGGGACAAACGACCCAAAAGACTGAATGTGAACAGCAAAATCTCAGTCGTTGGTGTCATCAGGGTCATTGGTGAGTCTATTTTTGCCGTTCACATTCAGTTTTTGGTTCTTTTGGAATGTTTGATCCAGCGACCTCAACGACTCTAGCGACTTCAATGACCAAGTGAGAATGAGGCTTAAGAATTCTTTAGAATTTAAGATAAAATATGCAATTTCTTGAGAATTCTTGTCTAAAAAGTTTTACAGTCTTTCATACCACTCACAAATTTTTATCAGAATGTGATGAATTCTTAAAAATTCTTGAGAATTCTTGTCATGGTAATTTGTGCAAGGCCTGTACTGCATATATTTGGTTATACAATACAAGGCTTAGTTGCTTCGTTCTATGGAATCTAAATCTTTGTATCATGAGATGACTCTTCATTAAATAACAAATGTCAAAGAATTTTTAAGCTAATGTAAATATGTTATTACTGTGAACATCAGTTTCTGTTGCGAAACTCCCAAGTACATCACTACAAAGCAAAATAAAGTAGCTTACCTCTGCTGCGATGCAAGGGGCACACAAAGTAGTGAAGAAATTGTTTCCCTGCAAGAGATGGACATTAACGGAATAAAACTTAAGTAGCAAAGGAGCTTGCTCAAAGGATCTAAAGAACAAAGGGACTGATAACAAATCAGTCAGTCAATTAATCAATCAATCAATCAATCAATCATACCATCAACCAATAAAAAAAACAAAAAACAATGAAATAATTGAATAATCCTACCCTTCACATTTGCACAATGAACCTTTCCAAAGTATGTCACTCCAGTTATTTGGATCATCTTTTGACAACCGATTGTACTTTCCTAAAAATATATAGAAAACTTACAAAATCAGCATAAAAAATCACTACCACTATCAAGAGGGCAAAATTACAAAAATGTAATATTCCTGCTGACGTATATTTGTAGGAAAGACCAATAAGTGTAGAAAATGGAACATTGGAATTAGGAATTACAGAGCAGGCCTTGCGAACATTATGTCTACTGGCCTAAGGAATCCCAAGTATTCTCACAGGATATTTTCAATTTTTTAACAATTCTTGTCTAAAAAAATTTACAGTCTTTCAAAGCACTGAAGAATTCTTATCTGCATCGAAAATGTACACAAGGCCTATACAGAAATAAGGGAAATATTAGACGTCACTGTCATATACAGTAACTGCAGCCACAAACAGGATGGACAGACTTACTTGCTAGGAATATGACTCTTGTTTCCCTTGCTAACACCAATAGATCTTCAGCTGGTGATAATGCTATTAGACTGTCAGAGAGTGTGCAATCAGTTGGGGAAGATCTTTGATTAGCCTGTGGAAAAGAATATTGCATCAGCAGATAATAAATTCTGTCATTTATTTCTTCTGGGGGCCACTATGATGTAAACAAGATTTGATCTCAAATCAATGAGTTTCAGAATTCAACTTCCCTTTGTGCTTCTAGTCAACATCCTGTATAATATGTAAAATATAAAAAAAATTTATATAAAGCACATAAAATATAGAGCACATACAATTAAAAAAAATCCCAGTTGCACACCAATCCAATATTATTAAAGGAGAAGCAATAATTTTAATGACTTTATGATTTTAAAGAATTTGTCAGCATTTATGTAGACATTCCTGTGTAGCTTTTTGTAGTTGTATATTTGCTTGTAGTTCAGTTGCATGTAATGGCCATGGGGTAGTCTTTTGCTACTTGTGGTATGGTCCAGGTAGTGTTGTAAAGTAGTCATGTAATTGCAGAACAGCGGCGCGCAGCGCCCAGCGAAGCTGCCATGAAGATCTGACATACTCATATATTTTGGGCTGGATTTATATTTTTGTAAAACCTAGCCTCAGCCGCGCAAAAGCGAGACTGTCGCGGAGTAACTGGTTATGATTGGATACAGCCACAACAACGCAATGTGTACGACGTGTCCTTTGAAAGTTTTTATAGCTCGTTTTGGTTTATTTAGGTTACGCTTTAAAACCAAAACGAGCAACATGAGTACCAGTGGGAACCACTCCAAAAACCAAAACAAGCAATAAGGGATAACAACGAGCAAGAACGAGCATTTCGAGCATTTGAAATCAGTCAGCCCTAAAGTCAGAACGAGCAAAGAAGATGAGCAACAAAAATCAACACGAGCACTCAGATAAAGTTGAAATGGAAACCAGGCTTTACTGAATTTGGCTGAAATTTGGTCTGAAAAAAAGGTTTCACTTTCCATTTGACTCTTGTCCAGAAACAAAGTTTGAAGAAATCCATGAAAAGAAAAGCGAGTAAACTTTCAGAGTAAAGAAGAGTCATGGTTCTCGGCCTTTCTAGGCTTAATAACCACAAAGGTGCAAGTTGCAAAGCTTCATTGCAAACTGTGACATAGAAAACGTTATCAACACCCGGGGGCGGGAGGGAGAGTCATTGGCTAATAATCACTGACAGGTCTCATAGGGGTGGGCTCTGCAAGGGAAAATTCCCTAAAACAGGGTCTAATTTCGGTAAAAAGCCCCTTAAAATGGGTCTAAGCGACAAACCTCTTGAAATTATATGTTTAACAGGGTATGACATCATCCTAAGGGTGGGTGGGTAATCAAAATCTTGGGTCAAACTCCTGTACAAAGGTGGGTTAAGTACCTCACCCCGGAAATTGAATCGATATTCGTTTGTTTTGTTTCACGCATTCGAATTTTACTAATTATTGAGGTATCCTGCGCTGCACTTACTTAACATCGTTAACAGCTAGTATCAAGTAATTTGTTTTTGTAAAAGTTTAAATTGAATAAAGAAAGAATGGAATCTCAGTGAAATGCAAATATCCATGTCATCTGTTATAATGGCCTTATACATTTGAAAATAAGGTTTCATATATACCTTGCCATCTACATTTGAGAATTCTTCATCTAAAATCAAAATGGGAAAAATGACTCAACAATGTAACTATATTTAAAACTAACAGCGTCACTGCTATGTACTCTTCCTTTGCGAAGAATGACACATCATTTTTGTAATAACTCTCAGGGTCTATGGGGTAAAATGGGTGACCTTGAGGTAAAATGGGTAACAAAAATGATTGCAATAAATTTTGTAAAATTTTAACAGATTTTCTCTAGCTACAACTGTTTTAACTAATCTCCTTGATGTTATGAATGCTCATTTCTTTCCAAATTTTCCACTCTGGAATTAGCACTTAGGGTTGATTTGGGTTTTTCACAATGCAACATTTGGTTTTCAAAACACAGGCTTTTCAAAATGGACAGTTTCACAAAGTGTTGCGAAAAGCCCAATGTTTTGAATGCCCAAATCAACCCTATAAGCCACTTCTACAATCTTGTTCAGGATACTGCCAGTGTAAGTCTTGATTGGTTTTCTGCATGAAGGGTGAATCCTTTGCTTAAGATCATTGAAGGTTGCGCAGTTAGGGCCTTCAGGGTCATCCTCATTGCGGGTCACAGGGGATTGAAACAGTCAACGCAGTCGAGCAATGGGGAATTTCCAACGATGCACACATGCATCACTGAGCTTCAGCAAATACAAAAGGGGGAGTTCACAGTATCCCCAACAAAATCCCCCACTTGATCTTGATTGTAAAACCACGCAACTTCAGCTTCTTTCACCTTTCACTCATTCCATTCAAATACATGCGTTATGCATGGTATGATAGATGCAGGCTATTTTAAAGTTAAAGGGAATGTGCAATGGTAAATAGGCTTGTCTATAAATAGAACAAAGAAAACTTTCAGACACTGCATTGTTTCTTTGGCTATCCATTGTTCATGGCACTTTCATGGTGTGTGTGCACCGTCGATTTGAATGGGATATTTTTTAGATTTGTTTGCTCTTTGCAAATGCCAGACTGATAACTTTGCTTTGCGCGCGGAAGAAATTCCGCGCGCAGTTGATGGTCTAACGCGTGCAGCCTCTATTTCATGCGCGCATTTTTATATAAGATCGATTTATTGCGCAGGCGCGCACGCTTCTTCTGTGGCAATAACGGCACACGTTCGCAAAAGCCGGCTTCTCGTGCGTGGCTTCTTGATCTTGGACTCTGTGATGAAACTAAAAGTTCTGTTCACGACTATGTTTTGAACAGCAAATGTTTTTCCCAAAGATCGAAGATTGATAATGGAAGGTAAGTGATCAGTTTCAAAACATTTGATCCATAAGTAATGGCCTATTTCTTTGATTTTTCCAAAACGCGCGATTTTTTTCCAAACGGTTTCGAAAGGGTATCCATCATGCGCGCATTTATCGTTCGGAAAAAAATCTTCCGCGCGCACTTTGCAAAGTTAGCAGTCTGCTGGTGCAAATGCAAGCTTTTAACCTTCCACAAAGCCTTTAAGCTCAAGGGAGAAGCAACTATTTTTGGCGCTTGTGCATTTACGCACACCTGTGCCTGTACTGATCCTAACTAAAAACCCTACTGATCCTAACTAAAAACCCTACCAAAGCCCTATAGAGGTGTGCGTATCTGCACAAGGGCCCTATTTTTTATTTACAATTATTTACCATTATTTATAGTTGCTCTAGATTTTCTGATAGATACGGCTTGATTTACGCCATAATGGGCCTAAATAAATACTCACAATCATCATCACGTTCACGCAGTTTTTGTTGGGTGGTGTTTATAAAGTCATCATTTCCAAATTCTAAGAAGGTCGTCAACGATTTTAGCTCTGCTATAGAACCACTAAGCATCAATCGACAAGACATTGCTACCAGTGCGATGATATTACAGCAGCTAGCCGTTTCATTTCCAGTTGTCTTTTTTGATATTTTCCATCGAATAACAACTCATACTTTAGGCCCGTTTGAAATCGAGGCCACTTTTTTAAAGTAAAAAATCAGCGCATCCGCCCCCCTGACGAAACGCAAAAACCAACAGACCGCTCATGATTGGCTACATTCTGTTCAATATCGCCGACAATTTTGCCAGGAATGAACATTTTCGTTCGACATATTGCCAGTGTACAAATCATAGAAATTTCTATGGTTCAAACACATACACACGATTCAACATTTTTAGGGGACAATTTCGGCAAACATGTTGCCAACAAATGTTGAACCCGTGTGTAATGGCCTAAGCACAGGCGATTTATGTCTCCGATATGATAAAGCCCCGGGGGGGCCACTTGGTACCTGATGTGTTATCATGCTCGTACAAAAAAACGCGGGAAAGGGTACCTTTCTTCAATGTAGGCACGGGCCCGCGCGGGCCCTCGTTTAGGGGTACCAATTCGACCGTAATTTCAAGAAAGGATGTACTTTTTTGCATTTGATAAATCGAAACGCTTCTGTGATGATATTTTTAATCAAGCATTTTAAAATAGAATATGAATTAGGAAAATGTGTTAGGCAAATTCAACTACTTTAGGTTTAACTCTTCGTCCCTGATTCATCACACAGAATCACACTGACCATATCAACAATTTTGATAATTGACTTGTCCGCGATTAGGGTACCTAAACTTGACAAATTCAATGTGACACGGGAAAGGGTATGTTCTCAAGAAAATTTTCCGCGATTAGGGTATGTATTTTGCTAAAAAAGGTCAGCGTTTAGGGTGCATATGTTGCACCGTTGTACGAGCATGATACTATAGAAAAGTATAGGAGTGGCCCCCCCGGGGATAAAGCGATTCGATACACTTGATGCACTTGTGACTAGACTTGACACAGCCGATAGTCCTATTCCCCGTTCCATTTTTTAAAGATAGCTGCTTTTCAATAATCAGTAGGATTAAACCTATTGTTGTTTAATTCATGATGTATTTGTCTGTTTCCACCCGGTTCAAAAGCAAATACAAGAGTTAATGAAAATCTGAAAAAAATCAATACACAGCACTCATTGACTATTGTTATTGCTAGTTGACGTAACTAAGTTACGTCACTATATTGGATCAAACAACATCGGGATACCCAGCACTTTGTCTTGTGTATCTGTTTGTTATCAAACTTTTTTCGCCTCATATCGAAGAGATGACCAACAATAAACACTTGAATCTTGCATTTATATCTTCCAGACTTACGTGATCGCATCTTTCGACTCAGTTCATTAACTGTAAAGATTAGAACAAGCAATAGGATATGGCCGGTGCAAATATTTCGTATCGCATTGCAATTGCCGACCACTTTGATGCTATCGAATTGTTTTTAAGGAAACATTACGTTCCCAAAGAGCCTACTTCTCAGGCGCTTGATATTACTCCAAATGAAGAAATGATCAATCTATTGAGAGTTTGGATAAAGAGATGTTTGCTGAACCCAGTCAGTTTTATTGCAGCAAACAAACAGAACGAGATCGTTGGAACCGGCCTAAATTATCTGTGTGATCTGGATCCAATGCGCAGCACGACAACTTCCTCGAAGAAAAAAGCCACGCCTAGAATATCGAATAATTTAACTCCAGTAGCTCTATCAGAAGTATATTTAAACTTCCTTGAAGCTGGATATCAGCATTTAATCCCAAAAGACTGTCACAAAATCATCAAATTCGATGTTCTTTGTGTGAACACAGATGAATATGGCCGACAAGGGATCGCTATGAAATTGGTAGAAATTTCAATGGAAAATGCTCATGCCTTAGGTTGCACTGGGGCAGTATCAAAGGCGGTTGCGAAGGCTACCCAAGGCCTTTTTCGAAAAGCTAACTTTGAAGTTGTGAAAACCATATTACTTGAAGATTTCGTGGATGAAAATGGAAAACAGTTGATAAAATGCAGAGACGGAACTATTAAAGGAGAAGTTGTATTTAAACGAATAGGTACTGAATTTTCGGCTGCATTCCATTCTCCCTAATCATGAATAGACACCATATTGTAAACACTAAAACACACACGAAAACAAACAACAGAAAATAAGATGGTTGTTGTTCGTGTTTGTTTACATGGTGTCAACGTGTTTAGTCCTTTTTTCTTTTTCATCAATTCAGGCTTCTTTCGCTCGTGTGTTTCCTGCCTCTCTAGATTCTTGAGACAGGCCGCAGTCTATCCTTTAGTAGACTTGCCCCAAGTCTATTTCATGAAGTCCGTCTAACCGACCCCTTTCCCATAGTTCCCGGATCCGCTATTCCAGCATTCCGTTACGGAACAAAGGGGATATGGAATGTTGGAATGGCGGATCCTGGAACTATGGGATCAGTCAGACGGACTTCACGAAATACACTTAGGGCAAGTCTAATCCTTTAGTCGACGCTTCTTTTTCTTAACTTTGATCTTTGACTTTTGACTAGCCGGCGTGCAGCCTCAACAGTCCTCAGCCAATAAGGCTGCACGCAGGCTACTTTTGACCTGCTGATCACCGCTATGCTGTTCATTAGCAATTGTTGTTTTCCTTACAAGTAGGTCCTCTTGTTAGGTTGTTGTAATCTAGGTATACAGAGTAGGCCCCTAATTATTGTAAGAACAGTTCACTGATAAAGATGACAGCTAGAAACGTTTGAAATAACTTTATTTTTGATAAATCTTATAGTTCGCGAAGGAGCTTATGATTGATTAAAGGAAGAAGGATGCGGAAAACATCAGCCTCCGGGATCTCATCTAATTCAGAAGTGTTTATTTTACACCCAAAGTTTTCTGTTCAGCTTCTGAATTACATAAATAAATCCCAGAAGCAGATATTTAAAGTATCCTTCTCCTCTTCATATATACAACAAAACAGTTTGCCGTTTGCCATACAGGTATTATTATCAGGACATCATTTGCGCGGCTTCGCTTGTTTTGGTTTGATTCTTGAGAGAATTCTCTTTGCCTGCGATGGGTAATCGCTTTGAAATCGCGTGTCAATCAAAACCAACTGATGCTATTGTTCCAAAATCCGCCCTTAGTCCTCGCAGTAGCCTGCGTGCAGACTATACTTCTTCGCAGCGGAAAAGTATAGTCTGCACGCAGGCAATCCTCGCAGGAGCATTAGCAACATCAACCAAGAAGGCATTGTCAATTTTAGGCATATGAGCAAATCAATTTTATTCATAAATTTCTATGGAAATACACTACTTCAATATAAGCATCTTAAATCACACGATTCGTTGGAAATACATTTAGCATTTAACAGCTATGAGCTATGCGACCAGCCTGTTAACCAGACTCGAATTGAGCCTGGTTAACAGGCTACTATGCGGCCTACCCATAGAAAGGCCTACCCTTACCTCAGGGTTTCTCCATATTTCTACGGCAGTAAACCTGCATTAACCAAGCAGCAGAAATTCATAGTTATAATAGTATATAATAGTTAATAGTTATATAACATGTATAATAGTTATACATCTACCATTGCGATTGCTTGTGACATTAAGTTGTCTATCAAAATCCAAAAGTTTCGGACAGGAAAACTTTTCGGACAAAATGTTGTCCGAAACTTTTCGTCCGAATTTCTTGCTAACGATACTTTTAATTCAAGTGTTCAGTGCCCATCTTTGGCTAAAATCAGATTAATTCTACGCAAATACAACCTATTTCAAGCGAATGATTCGATCAATAAGCTGCAAAAAGAAATTGCTTCGATTTTTCAAAGTGTCCGAAACTTTTCCTTTCAAGTTTTTTGTTCGAAATTTTTCCGTTGGAAACATTTGGATGTTAATAAATGGGCAATTTGAAGAAACATACAAATAAAGTTACAAAAAATTACAAATAATTTTACGTGCATTATTTCCTTGTGAAATAAGGATTTAGTTAAAATCCTATTTCTCAATTTGCCAAAAAAACAGCCAAAATGGGCTGTTCACTATCATGTAAATTTTGACTTTTGATGCTGAGCATTGATGAGAGACGATTCCAACAGTTTCCATATCATTAGGAAGCAATGACTGAGCTGAAAAAATGATCTTTCCATTTAAATGGTTGAAAAGTGGATAAAAACGAGCCACTCACTTACAGTTTTATCTGAAGCCCATGGAAGATAATTTTTGGGAATTGTTCATTTGAGACCAAGATAGTGCATTGTAAATTATGAATAAATTCTCAAAATTAACTGAAATTCTCAGCCAGACAACGGAGTTATGTGGGCATATTTTCGAGAGAAAATCACAGGTTCTTTAGTCGACTATGAAGGTATGCTGAAGCTATTGACTACAAAATAAGGCGACAAATACAGATTTAATACTGAGGCCAGTCAAAAGACATGAACGATCTGCTTGACTCCAATTGGCGTACGATTTTTTCAGGGATCTCGTGAGACAACCATAGTTTCTGTAAGTTGTTGTAGCGTTCGACTGAGAGGTACAACGGATTGCCACGTCTGAAATATAAAGCATGTGTTTCATTTGATGTGAGTGTGTTCAATTATGAGGGGGCTTTGGGGTTTCACGGGTTACGGGTTTGGCCAATTTTAGCCCTCGGGTTTTGGGACTTATGCTTTAAATGTGCGGGTTTACGGGTTTTGAGATGTGTCACGGGTTTCGGGTTTAGCCTATTTTTCGCTCAGATTTCGGGATTTTTATTCAAAATCCGTAGGTTTTCGGGTTTTCCAAGTCATGTGGTTTGTGTAGTTGATCAAGATCGAAGAACTGGCTTTCAAATGCCTGGAAACAACGAACAAGAATCGCTAAAATCGAAAAGTTGGAAACAATCGAGAAATGCTTGCGAAAATTCAAACTTTTGTTCAAAAGTGCAGTTTCGGGTTTTGCCTCCAGGTTTGCGGGATTTTGCGAATTTTGGTCCGGGTTTGCGGGTTCTGGTACCCCCCAAAGCCCCCCTCAATTATATGATCACATTTAAACCAGGACATGGAAAAATGTTTTTTTCTTCTATAACGCAAAGAACCAACCTATACATTTTCAAACTTAAAGAATAAAATGAAATAAAGAGAATATTTGAAGACAGCCCAGCAGGTAAAACATCGTCCAGCCTTTATTCAAAGTGTAACGAAAGAGTTAACCGGATCTGATATTACAATCGCTTTTACCGAACCTTACTTTGACATGAGTAGATCAAATTGCACCCAACTCTATATTAGTATTCATCGGTACATTACACCAGCAATCCAAGGAACGAGATACAACTTTTTGCTTGGGGGTCATGGGCAAACGGGTAGGCGAGCGAAGCGAGCCGAAAGTTTTAAGGGGGGTCCGGGGGTACTCCCCCGGAAAAAATTTGTGACCACGCCCTTCAGATGGGCTTAAAACGGCACACATTTTGTTTCTCATTATAGATTGACTTTCCAGGTAGGTCTACGTTGGGATGGACATTGTAAAATAGGTGTTGACAAATATCCTATAGAGTTTTAAAGAGTATCATGCCTCTAGTGTGAAAGAACTTTGTTCTTGCACATACCCTAAAGGGCCTCCTAGCATAGTAGAGGGTAGAAATTGAACAAGACGTAAATATGAACATGGAGTACCTATCTAATTTTCTATAATACTAAATAATGAAAATAGATACTTTAGCAACTACTGAAAATTGGGGGGGCCGAAGCCCCCCCTGACTCCCCTGTATCTCGGTCCTTACAGCAATCTCTGAAATCACCCTTTCAGATTAGCCTCTAGAATCGTCCAGTTGAAACTGTTTGATTTGGTAGGGTCGAAAGTTATCATTTATGTCTTGGCGAAACTTCAAGAACGTCATTCAAAGTTTCTCACCTGAATTTAAGATCCGGTTCTCCATATTCATCCAAGTACGGTGATGGTATGAAACAACCTCTTGTCTTGTTGTAGAGCAGCAGAATTTGACAATCTCGAATACGCAGAAATATACCAACTGTTTCATTGCACTTTTCAGCATGAGCAGTACATGAACCAATTTGCCTTTCATCAACGAGAGCTTGACAGCAATAGCTCTGTGAGCAAAGCATTTCACCGCAAATCAGGCAGATTGTGGGGTTCTGGCTGATGTCACCGGTCATTGGGCATCTAGAAGGGATCAGAATTGAGCGTTAATTTACGGACACAATCTGATGTCTTTCACTGGCCATCCATTATCCAATCGTGAAGCAAGCCCATCGCAAATCAATCCATCAATCCATCAATCCATCAATCTAATCCATCAATGATTATAATTGTTTATACCATATCAAAATAATCACATCAAAAAGAAATCACGAAATATTCAAAATATTGACAAAATAATCTCAAAATGATTAAATAATCACAAAATAACCAAAACATTCATGAAATATCCCAGAACTAATAAAATAATCATAAAATGATCGCTGTTTATCTATAAAACAACATTATTAACCCTCTTACAAATGTAGAAAAAATCTAAAGACAACGTTAGAACCCTTTCTATCAAAATCAACTAGATTCTAACATCGCTCGAGAACAAAGGAAGTGCTGTTTTTGAAGCAATCATTTATTTTGCCTTTCCTGTGCCATAGATCAGCAACCACTTGTTAGATTGACTCAAGCAAAAGGGTCAAACTCTAAGTTGAAGCCTATCCTATTCACGGCCCCCTGAAAAGCAGCCTTAGCTGACGGGGTTACCGTGTTTAAAGAATATAAAATTAATGAAATTGTTAAAAAGGGACAATTGGAGTTACAGCTCCTCCAAAGCAGCCATACAAACGAGGCAAAATTTTTTTGGGACACCCTGTACAGCTTTTGTCCCTTAGCATGGCACCATTTCTGATTATGAATATTCGCTAGAACCGTGTAGATTGGACAATGTATGAAATTTAATGACAATGAATAAAAAGTTGGCTCACCGAAAGCCAGATGATGTGGTTATCAATGCACTGTAGGCTTTTGGAAGCGGTATCAATTTGACAGGAGCAGGAATCGAGCTGAAATGGAAAAATATGTAAATCAGAAAACAAGATACAATTAGAGAACGTAAAAATTCACGAAATTGTTTACAGTATTAGGTACAGTCTAAAGCAGTAAGCTTTACATTACACTCATTCAGGCTCAGGCTACGTTCACACTGATCCGTTTTCAATTCCTTTTTGTTGATGAAAACGCTGCCCGTTCACATTGCTCCGTTTTCAATTCCTTTTTGTTGATGAAAACGCTGCCCGTTCACATTGCTCCGTTTTCAATTCCTTTTTGTTGATGAAAACGCTGCCCGTTCACATTGCTCCGTTTTCAAATGAATACACTATGAATACGATAGACGTTCACAAAGACTTTTGTTAGTAGCTATCAAAAAGGCGCCAATCACGAGTTTGTAGGCCATTGTAATCAACAGCCTATACACAGGAATGCGAAGCGTTTTCAAATGTCTCCGTTTTTGGCGTTCACACTTAAAACGGATCGTCTTAAAACGCATCGTTTTCAAACTTATCCGGTTTCGTTAGCGTTTTCGAACAGCTCCGTTTTTAAAGCGGAACAGTGTGAACGCAAGGCCAAAATGGATAAGTTTGCTCCGTTTTCATATGAAAACGGAGCAGTGTGAACGGGGCCTCAGTCAACTCATTTACATTTCCCAAAATTCCAAACACGTTTTGAAAAACGTATGGTTCTCTATCAGACAGACAAGTCGATGCTACTTGATCACTAAATCTAAACCAGCAATGTAATTGGTTTGCCTACGAAATAAAGGCCATAATGTAATTCACAAGCACAGCAAAATACAGAACTAAGTCTTTGAAATGATAGCTTGAATTAGAAAAAAATAGCCGTCGCCACGTATCTTTTTCAGTAAGAAGCCCAACTAATCCATCACAAGAAATATACCTTCTCGCACGAATGCTAGAGCAATGGTATCAAGGATAATTTACCTCAGAAAATTCAATTGTGAACTCGTCAGGTAATCTTTTACAGAGCTATGCTTACACCACCTTTGAATGAAAAATGAATAAGGAAATTAAATATTTCAATTGAAAATCAAAAGATTATATAGGCTTGCACGACTCCGAAGTGTACTAAACGACAAAATCGTTTTACATTCCAGTCGCTTGCTAAACTTTTGAGTCTGATATAGCTTAACACAAAACACCACAATAATGTCCGAAAAAGAAACTATTGCATTCATTACAATAGTGGCAAATTTTACAACCCAACGCAGAGGCTTTATAAACTATAAACTCGCAGAGACAAACATTAAGCACAGATAGGTACATGAAGGGATAAGGGCTTCATAAATGTTCGGTCTCAAAAGAAAGGTGAAATAGAGGGTAAGCATGGGTTCACCTTATTGTTTGGTTAATAGCATACATTAAAAATAAAAACTTTCGGCGCGACAAATTTTCGACAAAATGTTTGCCAAAATTATCTGCTGAAATTTGAAGCTGGCTGAAAATTTGCCACGCTAACAATTTTGGGGAAGTGCCTTTCCATAATTATGCATAATTCGACTTTGTGACGCATGATTTCTGGGTTCTAGAACACAACACATTTGCAAGAAAGAAGCGAAATTGTTCTGCCTTCCCCAAATGCTCTGTAAGTATGAGCGATTTCTTAATTTCTGCACTAAGATGCATATTGAAAGCAAGCAAAATCAAGCATCAGAATTGAAATTGCTGGGGTTTACGACACCATCCACCATGAAGTTCTTGCAGAGGACCCATTTGCAGACTTTAATGCTTAGATTAAGGATATTTAACATTTCCTTAACTTTTGTTTTATAGATTTTGTTGCAGATCAAAGCAATCAAAACTAAGCCAGCACTTTGTTGCAGATTTGCTGGTTACTCTTTTAACTACCGGGTGAATCAGAAAAAAGGTGGGTGTTTACCAATTTTTATTGATGCAATTTAATTTGCAAATTCGTTTCTTTAAAATTCATTGCATAGAAGGAAAGCTAACTTAGATATGAAAATTTGTTTGGTCGAAATCGGTCTTTGCGTTCCAGAATTACGAGCAATTTTAGTAAAATGTTGTTTCGCAAGATTGCTAAAATAGGCCTTCGATTAGATTCATATTCACGCACGTGTGACCTTATAAACCATGACAATCATATTGTTTCTCTACCAAAAACTTGAAACGAAGCATGCATTGTGTTGGAGCACAAAAGGAAAAACTAATTTTGCTTATGTTGTATCCCTAGGGGACTAGTCATTCAATTGTCATTGTTAGCAAGCTGAAAGTTCTTTTACTAGCGATACTTTCACCAAAATGGCTATATAAAAAAATCGCAAATAGATAAGGACAGAAATGACCGATTTTAACAAACTAAATATCTATAACTAATTCAATCTTTCTTCTGCAATATAAAATTTCAACACTCCCTATTTGACTTGTTTTTCACCAGAATATGGCTTGCTAAACACCCCACGTTCTTTCTGACTCACCCGGTACAATGTGCAATTTGGCTTTCACAGTACATGTTTTAAGACAAAAACAGAATATCAAGGAACAGTAAGTACTTACCTCTCAATCATCACTTCTGTCATGGATGATTCCATTTCACAATTAAGCAACAATGGAAGTATGCTGACGACATCAGCTGGCAATGACAAATATTTACAAACGGCATGCAGTTCTCTTACGTCTTTGTGATGATCATCCCCATCTGTAATAAAACAAATAATAAAACCCTGTCATATGCTTGGATATTACAAGGAAACATTGATGGAAGAAAATCATTCTTAGGATATGTCATGCTGGGCTCTATTGGTACAAAGTAACTTTTGAAGAATCATAAAATTTGATCATGTCAGTGACTTTGAAATTTCTTCACGTGCGATTATGCGAAGGACCATGATGTTTGGAAGGACAAAATCAATTTTAGAGATGCTTGTGTTCTCTTATTCTTAAGGGAAACAAAAGATGAACTCCAAGCATTTAAACGTTACGCAACAGTATTTAAAAACGTCATATACTTAGCTAACGAGATATGTCTTCCAATGATCGAGATATGATAATAAAACGAGCTTAAAATTACATTTGACAATCGTCCCCAAAAATTGCTAAAATTCATCCCCAAAAATATCTCTTAATAAAAGAGCAATCATTCAATAGAATTCCTCCAAAAGTGACTTTGAGGAAGACTAAGAACTTACCGCGTTGTAGTAACAGAGTTGGGGCCTGGACTCCAGCGAGAAAGTGAAAGAAAAGTGCCGCAGATCTCAGGAATGGGATGCACTGCTGTATCACGTGATTGTACAGCTTATCTGGTTGCTTGTGTGGTATAGCTGAAAGAGTAGCCCTGTAGGACAGAAAGAAAAATTGGATGGGATGAATAAAAAAGTGGCAACTGTTTGAAAAATCATAGTGCACAAACCATCCAACTGATATGAAAGTTATAATAATAATAACAACAACAACAATGTTTACACATGGTAAAACTCTTCAACACTCTAAGTGCTGTTATCAAGAAAGATACTAATTCGGAACAACTGTTCAATTTGAGAAGAATGAAGTTTTTTAATTGTCCAAATAAAATTGCTTTAATTTACTTTCGAAAAGAAGAAATGAGTCCAATTGGCGAAGGCTGTTCGGAAGTTCGTCGAATATCTTTGGACCTTGAAACCAAAAAGCCTTCCTTTCAGCTTCTTTTTTAACTCTTGGGATTCGAGCTGCATGATTGAAATTAATAAACTTTTCTATACGATGGTAAGGACAGTTCTTTTTTTTGGCTCAGGGTATTTGTCTCTAATGCCAACCACCGCGTGATTCAGAAAAATGTTTAACCGTTTGAAAACCTGTAGCTCTCAAACCATTTATCAAATTCTGATAAACTGATAATACTTGTGTCGCTAAACATGTCAACTTCGATAAAAAATTATTTCGTCAAAATCGGACCAATCGTTCTCAAATTACAAGCGATTTATAAAGATGATTCATCTCAAAATCCTTCAAAATAGGCCAAAAATCCTTGATTAAATTTGCCCGCCAATTAGCCTCACGATAATGGAAAATAGATGAAAAAAGGCTGAATGACAGAACCAAGCGCATACGATTAAGTATCAGCCTCTTTATCTACTTAGTAAACGTTCGAGCGAAAGATAGCTGTGGGGCTTAATTGCTAGCAAATTCGATCAAGATTTTGGGCCTGTTTCGAGAGATTTTGAGACGAAGCATTTTTACAAAATCGTTCGTAATTTGACAACAATACGACTGATTTTGACAAACTAAACTTTCTTGTATATGTTGATATGTTAGCTGCACAGGTATTATCAGATTATAAGAATCTGATAAATGGTTTGAGAACTATATGCTTTCAAACGTCTATACATTTTTCTTGACTCACCCGGTATAAATCACTTGGACAAATGATCCAATACTTTCTCCATCTAAATGGTGTTGGTTATGTGTTTAATTTTTCACTATCCTACGAGGCTGTATAGACTGCTACGCAAAGCAACACAAATTTCACCTACTTGGCACAATATCTCATCTTCCCCCAGAGATCTGCAAGACATGTCTTTACATTTTCAGTCGCGATGTGAGTGAATGAATCTTCTAGATATAAAAACAATTCACCTTAAAACATTACGTCCTATCCAATATGAATCTAAAGCCAAGCGAACAATATAGCACTATCTTTATCAAAGTCAAAACATTTTCAAACAGAGAAAGAAGGACACCAAAGTACATAACTGACAGCCATTACAGAGTTAAGTAAATACACGGCATGGATTTTACCGAATTTGAAGAATAAAAGCGTTAGAAACTGCCGGATCACACATGTATTTCAAAAGCATCACATCAAATCTTATAGTTTTTCAAAGAAGGGTAAACGATATAGGCAAGTGTCCTTAACAAGTCCAGGAAATCAGAGACAAAGGCGGATATCGAAAAACTTAAAGGCTCGTCACAACACAACTAAGATGATTCGTAAGAAAGGCCCACTTTCAGGAGGAATACGATGTATTAGACTTTGTTGTATGTTTGTCAAGCTATCGTTTGGCAACAATCCGCAAAACTGTGTAAGTTGAAAATTTCTCTTATAAAACAATAACCAAATTACTTAAACAACTTCAGCTTGCTGAAATCGGTCATTCCTTTCCATAGTTATTGACAGTTTTGTCATAAAGCGAACCACAGTTTTTATTCAACCGTTAGAAATATCAAGTTTTCTTGACAGCTGCCGTAGGTTTTCACAACAGGTCGGGAGAAAAGCATCAATGAATGATCATTCGTAGCAACTGCAATAAACTTGAGATGGACAGCATAGGCGTAAAATCATTAAAAAGATTTGCACAAATGGTTAGTGCATCTTTCGTTTCATTTAATGGCTCGAAAAGAAATTCAGGTACTTTGTTATAATTCTACTTGCGGTATTTTTGATATATTGATTATTTTCATAATTGCATCGTTTTTCCTTTTATTGGAAGAATACGTGAATATTTTTGAAAAAAATTAAAACCATCGTAAATCCTAAATTCATAGAGGAAAAACAGCAAAAGTTTCAAGAAAACATAGTTTATGAAGGTCTATAATATGGCGGTGAGCAGAAATCTGTAGCTTTTCTTGTTTACGATTTAGTAATTTGATGACGTCACAACCTCAAAGCTGATTGAAATTCACTTTCAGCTAATCAATAATAAGAAAACTAAGAACAACGTACCATTAACTTCGATATCTTCAGGTGCCAATAGCAATAACTGAGAGAGCAGTGCCTGCACTGACATGTTAAGGACAAATTGATCGACTTTTCCATTGGAGAGAAGATCAGACATTTCAAGGTTGCTGTCTGGAAAGCTCAGGCTTTGCATGGCGAAACGAAGATTTAACTAAAATGGAAAATAATCAATTGATACTTGTTAGATATAGAAGGAAGATAAAACCTGGACCAATTAGAGTGTCCTAGGCACAACTTTCACAATGCATGAAGTGAATAAAATTTCTTCAAGTTACAACCATGGAAAAAACAGCTGGGACAGAGACCTGATTCGTGTCCTTGCAATGTTTATCAAGAAGGACAGCCCTATTCTGAAACGCAGTTGAATTATATCGTCCTGGGCGAATCCCCGAGTTGGGGCTTCGTTAATACCAGTCTGCTTGAACTGGTTGGGTGCAACATAAGCATTGTCCTCACGTTCAGTTAAAGGATGAAAAATCTTAACATATATGAATAAGATCATCTGTGATTTTTGAAGTCCTAACGACATCTATCTAAGATTTTAAGAGCGCCTCGTCCTTTATTGTTTTAACGACGAAAGCATGCTTTACGTACCATTATCCCAAATATATTGAGGTCCAGAATGCAAGGCAAATCAATTTCAGGGACGTCATTTGGAATCAAAACTGAAAGAAAATGAGAATGGCTAGCAAAAATCATTGATGCCCAAAGAATTGCAATCAATCTAGAACCTCCAAGCAACATGCAAATTCGAATGGCATCCACTCACATGGTCACATTGTTTAGGGTAGGGACATTTGGATAACAGTTAGCGCTAGCTGAGAGCATAACTTCATGTAGACATGGTTTAATAAAGCGTTCAATTTTTCTTCTAAATAAAAGTTCAGTACTTGGAATAAAAGTTCAGTACTATGAGTCTCTGTTGACCGAAGCGACATCATTCAAGTAAAAAGCACAAGGAAACAGGGGACTTAGGTTTGCCCTGCTAAATACATACCTGCTAATAACTTCAAACAGTCTCTTTCTATTTCTGCACTGTCAGCTACAGAGCCACCCATCACTGAATACCGTACAAGTGCACTCAAGCATTCAGTCTAAATGAAAGCAAATACCTTATATTTTCAAAGATTTATGGATCAAGTTTCTTTATTAGTTAGACGGTGTTCAGGGAAGAAGCAAATCAAAGACCCCTTAAAATCCGTAAGATAAAAGTACAACACTTTCTTCAAGTGCTAAGTGCTGATTATTGCCTATACAAAGGCTGCTGACTGTTTCTTTCTCGTGCCTCAATTTTCAACTCCCTTGTTTTCTAGCTGTAGATCTTTTCTTGCGAATATTGATTTGAATTATCCATTCTCTTGGCTCTCCTACATTGAACTAATAAAGCATTGCGTTTAATGATCGAATTTCTATAGAATCACTGTTGATTCCATAATAGAACGCAATGCATCTTGGTCAAATGACCCCCGACGCCATTCACATTTTTTTAGCAAATAACTGATTAATCTACAGTTGAATACCGGGTGTCTGAGAAAAACCAATAGATTACGTTTAATGTCAAATCTTCAAAAAAAATATTCTAGATTTACTGTGCAGTCATGCAAACGGCGGCACTTTCTCTGACACATCCGGCAGATATCGATAAACATACCTGTCTACTTGTTAATTCAAAGAGTGGCTTCTTTTCTTCTCTCAGCAAACATTCTAAAAATACAAGTAGGATCATCTTAAAGAATATTGCCATCTAAAACTTGTCATGGCAGTACTCCCGAGTCCGAAATAGACGGGGTGTGTGGAATAAACGGGGTGGGTGGAAAATTTGATCTGCAGTTCGGTAACTGAACGAAACACACAATTTGTTTTGACTGTAAAAACAAGTTAAGAATCATAGAAACTACCAACAATGAAGAATACAGTTCATGTCACATTTCAGGAATGATGATTTCACGTCTGGGTGGATATTTTTCAAAACATTAATAAGTAGAGGGAGACGTTTATTGCGGACTCGAGAGTAGTCCCAGGCAAGAGGCGAAAGAGGACCAATAAGAGAGAAACTATACTTGAAAATTAGTCAAATGAAACCCAAGTGCAAATGTAAAGCTAGGAAGAAGCAAGTCTAAAGCTTAAAAATGCCTTTACACTGCTTAATCTAAAACAATCAAGAGGTTATTGGCTTTTCCTTCTCAGATCAAGCTTCAAAATTTCAAGTTCTGCAAATTCCTGGGCCCCGCAACAACCCCTAGTAACGAAAATGGAAAGTGCGGCTTATATGCGGATTTTCACGGCAATTCTTTCAAATTACCAGATGATAGTTGGTTTAGTGGTTCAAAGGTGTAAATGTTCTTGGCAATTTAGTCGAGATTTTGGACATTTGCGGAAGAAATTCAACAATGCAATGCATTGAAATTTAAGATATGGGAAAAGAACTGGGAGAATGCATGTTGTGTTTTCGGTCTGGGGAAGAATAGAAAAGGTTCTGACCAATGAAATGAGGAACAATTTAAAATCTGAGAAGAATGGCCCCCGATCAAAGACTTTGCGAGATAAAGCTCAGAAATCAGAAGACACGAACAAATCTTACTCTTCCAAATAATAGTTTTTAAATTTAAAACAGTGAGGTTGCAAAGGTGGGCAAATCACGCCAAAAATCTACTACACTTTCGTAAAAAATCCCAAAAAAATCTTCAAAATCCCTAAAATCTTTGTAAAATCGTACAAAATCTCAAAAATCTTTGAAAAAATTGCACGCTATTTTGCGAGCAATTTGCCCCATCGGTTGCAAAGGTGAGATATCACTGCTGGTAGAAGAACGGGTGCAGCAAAATACAACTTCAACAATACCTATAGCCTGTATAGTGTATGAACATGAATTCCACGCCATTATCAGCTCCGATGATTCTAAATCCGCAGGATTTTTCAGGCCAACCTGTAGAATGACAGAAGAATTTGTTTAAGATATCCAGCAAATGGTTTTGAATCCGATCTCAGGCATCAGAGCCCACTTTTGTTTCCAAATTAGTCTGAAATCTGGCTCTTTTCCATAAGGAGAATAAATGAGCCAGAGGACACGCTAAACGAAAATTTCTGCAAAAAAACCTCATTTTAGGTCGAACGCTTTGATTGGTTACATTCAAAATTTCATTTTAATGGTTGGCAGAGGCAAAAAACGTATTGGATATTTCATTGCAAATTTCAAAAGTTGGAAAACCGAAACTGCTTTTGGTAACTTTTTCAAATATTCGGCAACTTTTCGGCATTTCATGATATATTAAAGTACAGAGATTGCAATAGGTGCCACCCTTGCAAACCTTTTCTATCAAGATATGTATCTAAAAATCTTCTGGTTTAAAATGAATGACCTGAGCTAAATGTTGTGGTCTAGAAATAGGACAAAGAGAAAAACCAACACACGCCGTTGTTTCTCTGGCTTCGTTTTGTTAGTACATGCGTCCAGATCATCAAATGCAATACCGGTAGGCTATTTATAAATCTACGAGATTTCATCTTTTATATCAGGTTATTCACTTTAAAGACAAAAATAGTCACTTACATTGGTAACAGCAGATGAAAATCTTTGCATCATATCTTGCGCTCCGTTTGAGAAATGGTATCTACGGTGAAGATGTTGCATGAGTAACTACGCTAGCCTGCGTGCAGAATATACTTTTCCACTGCGAAGGAGTGCCAACGATGGCTATAACTATGCGCACTTTCGCAAACATGTAACGATCGATAACGAATTTGCACAATTTTGAAATGATAGAAGGTAAGGCACCTTTTGTAAACAAACAGGAAGGTCAAAGAATTCATTATAACATCGAGTTCGGTAAAAAGTTTGATTTTTCCGGGTGAAGCAAAAACAAAACGTTAAAAAAAGTGTGTGATATTTTCAAAAGTCTTTATCAAATCATGAAACTATTTAAGGGAGCTTATGGAATGCAATTTGCACAAAAAATACATAAACCAGCTTTGTATAAAGCAAGCTTATGTAACATAAACCTGGTATATAAACCAAGATTATGTAGCGTAAACCTAGTGCATAAACCAGGATTATGTAACACGAGCCTAGTGCATAAACCAGGATTATGTAGCATGAGCCTAGTGCATAAACCAGGATTATGTAACATGAGCCTAGTATATAAACCAGGCGTATGCAATTTTCGTGCAAAATGGTGTTCCACAAGGGTTCATGATTAATTGAATTCGGATCCATTCACCGGTAACTATGGCTGATGAGACTGAAATCTACGAAATATCAATTAAACGAACTGACGAAATATCAATTAGACTGTTCTGTCGCTTAGCTATTTTAGTGCGTGCATTGATACTATGAGAAACACTTGTCAAATTCCAAGCGATTAAAGACTATTTTGAATATTTTTTTCATAATACATACCCTCCGTGCATGATTGTTTGGAAGAAAGCTCGAAACGATGATGATAGTGATGTTCTCAATCGTGGAGGTGAAGCTGTTGAAACTGGAAAAATCAAATCTGATGAATAACCAAAAACGACGACAAGGCGACAAGGCATTGTACACGAAACACTGACAATCTGATGCAGCCACAGTTTTGCAGAATCAAGGTCCGTTACAGAATCCAGTTCTAAGATTCTTTAGAGGTTTTGAGACAAAGAAATTAAGAGCACTGTTTACGAAAATCTAGTAAAAATCATGAAGCAATCTCATGTATCTACGAGGGTTGTTCGCTAATAATTTCTTTGAACACCCAGTATAAAGCCTGGTGAGGCCTTCCTGGCCCAATGCCTCAGTTAGGATAAGGCTCATCTAAACGGACTGTGGCTCAAATTCAAAATTGGTCGCTTTAATTGGCCATATTAATTTTCTGTGTACCCTCAGATTTCCTAATCCTATCCTCCCGGGACATAAAGTCATCATATCTCGACTTGAAATTCCACGACTATCTAATAATGGAAGATATTCAATAATAAACCTTTATTAAACAGGCTGCCTGCTGCACAGTCTAATCTCCTCCGCAGTTCAATCATGAGAATATCGGGNCATGTATCTACGAGGGTTGTTCGCCTTTTAACAGCCACTGTGAAGGAGCCATGAATCTAATTTTCATGCTTTAGATTTGTGAATAGAATAGACGTCAACTTAGAGTTTGGTACCTAGATTGAGTAAACCTGACATGTAGTTGCTAATAATTTCTTTGAACACCCAGTATAAAGCCTGGTGAGGCCTTCCTGGCCCAATGCCTCAGTTAGGATAAGGCTCATCTAAACGGACTGTGGCTCAAATTCAAAATTGGTCGCTTTAATTGGCCATATTAATTTTCTGTGTACCCTCAGATTTCCTAATCCTATCCTCCCGGGACATAAAGTCATCATATCTCGACTTGAAATTCCACGACTATCTAATAATGGAAGATATTCAATAATAAACCTTTATTAAACAGGCTGCCTGCTGCACAGTCTAATCTCCTCCGCAGTTCAATCATGAGAATATCGGGAAATAATGGATCTTCGTCTGTTTCCATTTCTTGTGTACCACTGAAGCAAAAAGAGTTATATATCAGAGAGTGAAGAAAATAAGAAAAGACTCCAAAAAATTATTTCTTTGGGCCACGCTTGGTAAGATTTAAAAACATTCTCAGACACAACGGATAAAAATTCCTTGTTTGTTCTTTTACAAAACTTTGCAAATAACGCTTCAACTTTAAAAAGAAAGAAATGCTTAACTTACCTGCTGGCTTTGATAGCCTCCACAACAGCTACGTTTTTTCTAATGCCAGCATTAACGGATCACACAGATGGGTCAACTGAAAATCCGAATTTACATGTTGCTTGGGAATTCAATTCAGTTAGGTACAGGAAACCGAAGCAAAGCTGTAGTGGAAGCGGTGATCAAGATGGCAGTGAAAAAGACGCAACAGAGACGAACAACCAACAGCCATCATAGGAAATTTATTCAAATCTTCTTCAAGGCAGGTAAGGCAATCCTCTACAGTTTTCTGCACTGCAGGTATCTTTGGCTACGTTGCTAGGCTCATTACGAACGTTAGCAAAAAGAGCGGGAAATACGTCGAAATTTAATCATGTGACCCATCCGTGTGCGCCTTTACATGAATGATTAATTTGTTTTGACTAGAATGGAAGATGCTACAGTACATACCTGGTCGGTTCTTTGTTTTCCAGTCCAGGCAGCAACGGAATAACAGTATTGCATAAAGCAGAACAAAGCGGACATAAATATTCATTTTTATTTACATCAATCCGAGGATGAAAATGCAACCGGAGTAGTTGCGGTCCTTCTCTGTCTTTCACTGCATCAAAATACTTCTGCCAACAATCTCCATGCATCACGTGACCGCATGTATTTGTATAAACACCCGTGAAAAGGTCACGAGGGGTATACAGAGGATTATAATCTGTGACGTCATTTAAGTTCTTGCCTTTGGATAACGAAAGCACTTTTGAGCGTTGTAAAAATGCAGTCATGACAATACTCTGGCCTTCGGCTGTGATATCTTGTTTTTCTTGACATAGAATGCAAATGACATTGTCCATTTTCTGTTTTGGGTATTTCCTGGATGGTCCTACCGCAATTGAGTCGACGTCAATCATACTCAGGCTGTCAGCAATATCTGTGTCCTCGGTATCCCTATAAATGATAGAATCTTTCAGTAAACTCTACCTCATAATTAAAACATGGGGATATGTTGCCAAGAAAATCTGACGGATTCTTTCTAGTAAGGAGATTATAATTGTGCAAATTTCAATAAGGAGATTATAATTGTGAATTTTACAAATTCTCAGTAGTCTGCTATAGTTTACGTGAGGAAAATTGTCTTGGAGTCTGTACACATGAATCACAGAAAATATTGCAGTGTAGATAAGAAAAAGTTAGTATTCTAATTTGGATTTTCTAAGTACATTTTGCTACTCGTTGGTTCAAGACGAGTTTGCACGGCGCTGATCGTTAAGACAACATAAATCTAGCGTTGGTTATTTCTGATTTGCGCATTTCACAACACAACTTGGTAAATTTTCCTGTACATCTTTCTGTTGCAATGGGGAGTTTCGTGTTGCCAACGGTGTCTGACAACAAGCTTTCAGTTAGTTTGACTATGGTTCCGATCTTTAATGTCATCTGCAAAGACTGCATCACCAAAGCGAAATATAACCCCTGAAACAAACCGTCATTGCTTCGCGCAAATTGAAAGAAAAGGTATGATGGGAATTGCAGTCATTGTGAACATTCATACAGCAATAATATGAACCACATCTTTCAACAGTCAGAAATACTCACTTCGAGGTTTCCTCCAGATTGAGAACATCCTCATATTTCTTGATAAATGATTTCTGCATTTGTGACATCTGGGCCATGACTTTTTCTCTCTTTTCCCTTGCAAGCCTTTGTCTTCTTTCTTTATCAGCAATCGCCTTGCTGTCAATTTCATCTTGCTTTCTCTTGTTAGGTTGATTTGCACTGTCTGTGTTATCATTTTTGTGCGACAGCTCCTCGTATATTAACTGAAAAGGACAAAGGACTTTAACAATGGAAGTTCGTAAACATGTAAGTTACAGCGTCCTGAATCTCCGGATATGCTTAAAATATCTTCAAACAGAAACAATTTCGAAACGTACATTAAATTTGGCATTATTTAGGGTATAATAATTATCAATGTGTGTCCGAAGAATCTTCATCGGTGCAAATGTAAGACTCTGGGTAATCGTTCTTTTCGATATGCAGGACCCACTTTGTGGAATGATTTACCATTTGAAATTAGGAGTGCAAAGGACAAAAACAGTTTCAAATCACTTCTTAAAACACACTTTTTTAGAATTGCTTATAATTTATAATTTGTAAATATTCCTATTTTTGTACAGTCCCTAGAATATTGTATATACTATAGTTGCGGACTTTAATAAATAACTATAACTATAACTATTAATGTCATTTGAGTGAGATGGTAAGATAGGAATTTGATCGAAAAATTAAAAGAATCCTCTTAATATTTTCGAAAAGGGATTAACTGACCTGCTGTAATTGTTATGAAATATATTACTTATTCTTTGCATTACAAAAGTACCATAAACATTTATGAAGGTGAGAAACTTTCCGACCACCCTGNCTTGATGATGTTTGAATCTAAGATGCTACGTAATAAGTGGGCATTACCGGATAATATTGCCCTATCATTATGTCACATCCATTCATTTTTAGCCAGTAAAATTACATAACTGAGTTGCTGCCGTAACCATATGTTGTTAAAAAATAATACTAACTCTGAGGACCCAATCAACTAGTTCACTGTATTCTTGATTTTTGCATTTTGATTGCAATTCTTCTAATAGGCCTTTGATCGTCAACCTTTCACCTGTGAAGAGAATAAGCACAAACATACATATTTAGAAATATTCACAAACTACCAGGTAGCCCGAAAAACTGTAGCCATTTATATCTAAGAATTTTAGAATTAGATCTTCTAAAATCTAGAATTAAAATCTTAAAATCTAGAATACTTAACAAGCGGGGATGGCTCAATGGTAGCGCGCTTGACTACCAACCTGAGGGTTGGTGGTTCGAGTCCCCGCCCTGCCGAACCTGCTACGTAGAGTGAGGAGAGTCGCCAACTCTCTGTAATTCCAGGCTAAAGGAATCGCGAGGTGTGGTCACATCGAGAGGAAGGACCAGGACACTGCTCGAAAAGCTTAGCTTCTCAGTGTCCTAAAAACTACCTTCGGATGCTAGGTAGCAATATAGATAAAAAAAAATAAAAATACTTAACTTACACCTTTAGGAAATTGTCATGACTGTCACTTCAATTTAATGTCGCGAAGATAAAACCATGACGAATGGTCTACAAAGATATATTAAAAGACGAACATGGTTGACATTCTGCTGAACTAAAGTTCATTTGGTAGAAGAAGGACATCACCATGAAACAATAATTTTCCTTTAAACATTCACGTACCAGTAGCGGCTCTAGGATGTGACGTGATCATTTCCAGAAAACCACGTCCCTGTTCCAATGCCTCTTCGCGTCTTCGCTTTTCTTCAAATATTCCAAGTGCAACAATGTATAAAGCCTACAAAAACAAAAAAGGGAAGAGGTTATGAACAGGAAGTAAGAATCTTTTACTGTTTTTTTCCTTCAGGAACCAATAAATTTGAGCTCATAGCTCTGTTTTCTGAAGGGAGCTTCTTTTATATAAAGCGATATCTTAAATATAAAGCTCTTCAGATGCTTTAAAGCGAGTTTATCGATCTCTTTGCTGTATAAAAATATGCTTAAACATGAAACCTAACTTAGATTCTCACTAAAAGTTCCAATCAACAAAATAACGAGTCTCAGCTGTTACATCAAATGGCCCAAACAAATTGACAATATTTGAAAAATCACTAAAATTTGAATTTGTAACTTCTCATCAAACTTACTCTTCGATAGCATAGAGCAAAACTCGGATTTTAAATAATACCTTGCAACTTTATAGTCAATGCCAAAAAAGTAGTCACACAAACATTTTCCGCAAAACTTTGGCAGGGAAATTTAGACAAAACAATTTTTGTGTGTCAACAATTATTCATGCTGCTGTATTGAGCCTATTTTTAGCCGTTTCATATTTGATACAGTTGAGCCTCGATAGCTCGAATACGCTATTCCAGGAACTCCTTGATAGCTCGAAGAGTTTACGTTTTCCTCTGATTTCCTACACCCTCGCTAACTCGATCTATTTTCATGCCGATTAACTCGAATTGTTGCAAATTATCATAATGGGGAAGAAAAAATTGTATTCACGAAGAAACTGTCCATAAAGATTTTCTTCAAACATAAAAATACTTGACTGCATTAAGGCATTTAACCCAAAAAGAAACATTGTTCTCCTGAGCATAGGAATCAAAATCTTTAAAAAAATTGCACGATTGATTGATGCATCTTTCGTTTGATTTAATGGCATGAAAGGAACTTCGGGTACTTTGCTATAAGAGGTCACTGGCAATCTTCGAAATCTTGATTATTTTCAGAATTATTGCGTTTTTGTTTTTATTCAAAGAATTCAAAAACAGCTTTGAAAAAAATTAAAATTGTTGTAAATTCTAAATAAATAAAGGAAACACGGTACGATCTTCAAGGAAACCATAGTTTATGAAGGTCTATAATATGGAGGTAAGCAGAAATCTGCATCTTTTCTGGTTCAAGACTTAGAAATTTGATGACGTGACAACAGGAAAACTGCTTGAAACATATAGAAGACGCTGTAATTCTGAAAATAATCGAGATATCAAAGATTGCCAAGTAACACTTATAACGAAGTACCTGAAGTTCCTTTCAAGCCATTAAATCAAACGAAAGATGTATTAACCGATCGTGCAATGCCCGCAATGCCTTTTAACGATTTGATGCCTATGCTGTTCACTCTTACCTCTTCGACGAGAGTATCGGGTGTAATCTTTGAACCTGCCTTTGCTGCTCTGTACAGAACAACAGCAAGTATCTTTTCCATCATATCACAACCGAACAGATTAGTAATTGGGTTATAATCGGAAGTGAAGGCAGCTGGCACTGGAACTTTATATCCTATAACCAAAATAAAGATTATTAGAACATCAATGGACAAACAAACACATTGCAATGTTGAGCTGACAATATATCAGATGCAGGATTATAGCAACTTTATTTTTGTCCAACAACTAGCTAGTTTTGCATAGTGTGTCCCACACTTTTTATACAGTACACGTTTGATTGAACCTGACAATATGTTCGAGCACTTTGGTGCAAATTTTTTTGGAATTTAGGAATAAACTCTCACGGTTTGGTCAAAACAAGTCATACACTTTTGAGAGTTTGCTTCAAAAATGTGAACACAAAAACGTGGACACGAAAGTTCCTTCTTGTGAAAGTATCTCCGTTTAAAAATAGGGCTGCCAAACAAAATTTAGGCCCATTTGCTTACCTGTTGATGAGCTGCCCTTTTTGGTTTCTTTTCTCCGTTGTTCCAATGCCTGTTATACAAAAAAGAATACTCCTTGTATACAATTTTGAAGGACATTGACAATGACGAATTCAATCAAGTTTAATCCAAAGAAAACTCCACCACACTACCACAATGAAAATTTACCGCGAACTCTACCACAATGAAAATCTACAATAATTGCCTAACCAGGCAATGTGGCAACTAACTTCAATTTCATAGCAGTTTTCTCTGCTTTCAAAGCTAAAATTTCAAATCAAATTTACCATTGAGTAACAGGCTCTTAGCAGATTTGCTACCCGTATCCTGCACTTTTGTTCACGGTGTGGCTCTGTTCTTTCGATTGGTGGACACTGCTAGGAAGTAACTGGTGTATGGGTAACAAAAATTCCTCTGATCAAAACCATAGCCACAACCCTGGCAAAAACATTAACTCCAGCTGTAAGCCTAACCCAACTCTAGCCCAAACTCTACTGTATAAGCAGGAGCGACAATTGAAAAAGTTAATCTGTATCCCTTCAACAGACCTTCATTCTTCTGATTTACTCCTATCGTAACGCTCAATAAAACAGTGTAACAGCAAGGAATCAAAGGACTTAAGTCTTGCCTCTTTACAACCCGTTAGTTTCAGTCGTGCCGGCCATTAAGCTATCATATTTGTTGTTCCAGATTAGTCTAAGACATATATGAAGTAAAGACATGATTAGTTTAATACCATGGGTTTGTTGTAGTGTTTTGCTACCTGTGATATCGTCCTTGTAGTGTTTGTACAGTGGTCGTAGGTAGCGTAATTAGTAGTATGTTTTGTGAAATTTTAATGAATTATAAAAAAGCGTATATGAATATCCTTACTTTTGACTGTTCTGATCGTGAATAATGGTAGAAATACTGACTGCACTCCTCGAGGCAATTTTGCTTCAGCTGATATAAACCTTTTCCAGTTAAGCCAGGTTGCCTGCAAAACGAAGGAAAGATCTTCTTAATAGTAAGCAAAAGCAACGATGAATCTTTCAAATCCAAGCCCCTTACCCATTGTAAAGCAAATCAACATTTCACGAAAATGGAAAAATAAATCGATAATAAAACAGTTTTAAAAAAATCGGTCTTACCATAACTTTTCATTTATATCAAATGACTTCAGACAGCCTTTAGGAATAAAGTCTGCATAATAGCAACGAATTTCAATCAATAAATCTGTACGAAACTTATATACAGCTAAGAGTCATCAGTGAAATGAGTTGTAAAACTTCTTTAGAAAAATTGAGAATGTTTAAAGCCTGGTTTCCTTTAAACAGCTGCTTCCATTGATCGCAGAGTTTCACAGTGTGTTGCAAAAACTATACTCTGAGACACTTTGTGATGAATAGACACTGCTGTGCTAAAATTCTGCGACACTCTGCGACAGAAAGAAAATTTCTGTCTTTGCGGCACATCGCATTGCAACACAAATCATGCGACCATTTGCGATCTCCGAACAATAGATTCACGTGATCTTGTTATTGCTGTACGGTGTCGAACTCGGCGCCAAAACATTATTCTGCAACTCTCTGCGACCAGGGGAAACATGCTGTCGCAGGCCGTCACAGTGTGTAGTAAACCAAACCTCTGCGACACTCTGNTCCATTGATCGCAGAGTTTCACAGTGTGTTGCAAAAACTATACTCTGAGACACTTTGTGATGAATAGACACTGCTGTGCTAAAATTCTGCGACACTCTGCGACAGAAAGAAAATTTCTGTCTTTGCGGCACATCGCATTGCAACACAAATCATGCGACCATTTGCGATCTCCGAACAATAGATTCACGTGATCTTGTTATTGCTGTACGGTGTCGAACTCGGCGCCAAAACATTATTCTGCAACTCTCTGCGACCAGGGGAAACATGCTGTCGCAGGCCGTCACAGTGTGTAGTAAACCAAACCTCTGCGACACTCTGCGACCCTTCGCAACACGTTGCAAAACAGTAAACTATACAATAAAACTAGCATACCTAAAATCTGCAACAGACTTTAGCACATCATCCAAGAGAGATTCGAACGTGCAGCTTTCCTGAGGAAGCATCACAAATAATTAGATTTACGGAACGCTTCACTCCATCCAAGTTAGTAGGCAAATACTAATGTCAAGAATTATCAATTGCATCAGTCAAGAGATGCTACCCACCAATGAAGAAATCTTCAACGAGGCAAGGAAAAAAGGCAAGGAAAAGAGAGTCACTAAAAACATAATTTTAAAAGGCGCAATATTTTGACCATATAATTCGACAAGAAAACATGCAAAAGCAATAGACCTTTTAGCTATTCTACAAAAGAGTCTGGATCGAGCGATATTTTTATACATTTTTATACGAAAGGTTCGAATAACTGGCGTTACAGCTTCTATCACCTCTGTGCACATTCGAAAATTCTACAAAACGTATCAAAATATCGTTCGATTGAAAGAGCTTATACTTGGGGGAATGGGTTGATACAAAAACACAATGAGGACCTTAATCTACGTAAGACAGTAATCAGCGACATCGTGGAACGAATATAGTTGAGCTACAGTGTGTGACAAGAGCACAGGATCACGACTGCTAGAGGCGAGTGTCCACAAGCCTACTGCAAGAAGAAGTCACCAGCAGGTAACAGGCAAGTTCCTACACAAAAGCCAAACAAAAGCTTGATTCATCGGCCCTAAAAAATACTGTAGCGTCTCAGTAACATAGCAAATCTAACAACAGAAATAGGAAATAACAGACATAACAAATTTCATTCTTTGATACATTGAGGTGTAGCCCAGTAACGTTTCAGGTACTTACATCATCGGGATCTTTGGATGGCAAATTTTTGACAATTTCACTTCGTGATGCAGGCCCCAAAGCCAATCGATGAACCACTTCCTTTCTTAATATGTCTTTGCCCGTTACTTGACCAATACCAAGCACGTGTCTTTCCCCTGTGAAAGGCAGTGCAAAAAACACTTTAATATATGATATGACTCAAACGTAACTGAGTGAAATCAAAGTAATGAAGTCAAAGGAACCCTTGGAAGGAGTCAAAGGAGTGATTTGAAATATTTAATACTACTTTTCCACTACAAAGAGCCCCCAAGGGACTCATCTCGCTACATGAATGAACATAACACGAGACGGAATAACTCCCGAATAGCCCCTAATTAGTACTCCCCCAAATCTTGAGATAAATTTTTCCCCCAAGAAAAATTGTCCACTAGACTATGTGGAACCATGGGCGGTAGGAGACGTTTGGATTGCTTTTGAAAATGTTGTGGTCATAGGTTGCGGTTACAAAAATTAAATTTGCCGCGATGTTTTCAGAGCTGTTTTCTTTAGATTAAGTCGATGGGCAGATGAGCGTCTGCCGAGTCAACCGTCAAGTGGCTACAAAATAACAGGAAGTCGCTCTGAAAACATCGCGGCTAATTTAATCTTAGTAACCGCAACCTATGACCACAACATTTGAAAAGCAATCCAAACGTCTCCTACCACCCATGGTGAAACACGCTTGCTTGTTAAAAATATTTAAAAAAAATCTAAAATAAGTTTGAAAATGGTATTGCGAAGGATGCTTAAAACTTAAAAATGGGTCTAAACTTGCGTTTTTGTTGTTTTTCGCAATGTGACGGAGATGTCTATGGCACGCGAGAATCACAAGTTTCTGATAAACTAGGATTATCACAGATAAACCTGGTTTATCTACTGATAAACTAGGTTTATCTGAACTAATTGCGATTATCTGCTGATAATCTTGGTTGATCAGAAACTTGTGATTCTCGCGTGCCATACACAGATAAACCTAGTTTATCTGGCTTTAATTCCAATTATCACGTGATAATCAGAGTTATGCTTCACCAGGCTGATAAACTCGGTTTATCTGGTAGATAAACTAGATTATCAGCCTGGTGAAGTATAACTCTGATTATCACGTGATAATNTTTCAAATCCAAGCCCCTTACCCATTGTAAAGCAAATCAACATTTCACGAAAATGGAAAAATAAATCGATAATAAAACAGTTTTAAAAAAATCGGTCTTACCATAACTTTTCATTTATATCAAATGACTTCAGACAGCCTTTAGGAATAAAGTCTGCATAATAGCAACGAATTTCAATCAATAAATCTGTACGAAACTTATATACAGCTAAGAGTCATCAGTGAAATGAGTTGTAAAACTTCTTTAGAAAAATTGAGAATGTTTAAAGCCTGGTTTCCTTTAAACAGCTGCTTCCATTGATCGCAGAGTTTCACAGCGTGTTGCAAAAACTATACTCTGAGACACTTTGTGATGAATAGACACTGCTGTGCTAAAATTCTGCGACACTCTGCGACAGAAAGAAAATTTCTGTCTTTGCGGCACATCGCATTGCAACACAAATCATGCGACCATTTGCGATCTCCGAACGATAGATTCACGTGATCTTGTTATCGCTGTACGGTGTCAAACTCGGCGCCAAAACATTATTCTGCAACTCTCTGCGACCAGGGAAAACATGCTGTCGCAGGCCGTCACAGTGTGTAGTAAACCAAACCTCTGCGACACTCTGCGACCCTTCGCAACACGTTGCAAAACGGTAAACTATACACTAAAACTACCGTACCTAAAATCTGCAACAGACTTTAGCACATCATCCAAGAGAGATTCAAACGTGCAGCTTTCCTGAGGAAACATCACAAATAATTAGATTTACGGAACGCTTCACTCCATCCAAGTTAGTAGGTAAATACAAATGTCAAGAATTATCAATTGCATCAGTCAAGAGATGCTACCCACCAATGAAGAAATCTTCAACGAGGCAAGGAAAAGAGGCAAGGAAAAGAGAGTCACTAAAAACATAATTTTGAAAGGCGTAATATTTTGACCATATAATTCGACAAGAAAAAAGGCAAAAGCAATAGACCTTTTAGCTATTCTAAAATAGAGCCTGGATCGAGCGATATTTTTATACATTTTTATACGAAAGGTTCGATTGACTAGCGTTACAGCTTCTATCACCTTTGTGCACATTCGAAAATTCTACAAAATGTATCAAAATATCGTTCGATTCAGATTCTTTGTAAAAGAGCTTATACTTGGGGGAATGGGTTGATACAAAAACACAATGAGGACCTTAATCTACGCTAAGACATTAATCAGCGACATCGTGGAACGAATATAGCTGAGCTAAAGTGTGTGATAAGTGCACAGGATCACGACTGCTGGAGGCGAGTGACCACATGCCTACTGCAAGAAGAAGTCATCAGCAGGTAACAGGTAAGTTCCTGCACAAAAGCTAAGCAAAAGCTTAATCCATCGGCCCTAAAAAATACTGTTACCTCTCAGTAACATAGCAAATTTAACAACAGAAATAGGAAATAACAAACATAACAAATTTCATTCTTTGATATATTGAGGTGTAGCCCAGTAACGCCCCAAGGTACTTACATCATCGGGATCTTTGGATGGCAAATTTTTGACAATTTCACTTCGTGATGCAGGCCCCAAAGCCAATCGATGAACCACTTCCTTTCTTAATATGTCTTTGCCCGTTACTTGACCAATACCAAGCACGTGTCTTTCCCCTGTGAAAGGCAGTGCAAAAAACACTTCAATATATGATATGACTCGAACGTAACTGGGTGAAATCAAAGTAATGAAGTCAAAGGAACTATTGGAAGGAGTCATTTGAAACATTTAATACTACTTTTCCGCTACAAAGAGCCCCCAAGGGACTCATCTCGCTACATGAATGAACATAACACGAGACGGAATAACTCCCGAATAGCCCCTAATTAGTACTCCCCCAAATCTTGAGATAAATTTTTCCCCCAAGAAAAATTGTCCACTAGACTATGTGGAACCATGGGCGGTAGGAGACTTCGTTTGGATTGCTTTTGAAAAATTTTGTGGCCATAGGTTGCGGTTACTAAGATTAAATTTGCCGCGATATTTCCAGAGCTGTTTTCTTTAGGTTAAGTCGATGGGCAGATGAGCGTCTGCCGGGTCAACCGTCAAGTGGCTACAAAATAACAGGAAGCCGCTCTGAAAACATCGCGGCTAATTTAATCTTAGTAACCGCAACCTATGACCACAACATTTTTCAAAAGCAATCCAAACGTCTCCTACCACCCATGGTGGGTGGAACACGCTTGTTAAAAATATTTAAAAAAATCTAAAATAAGTTTGAAAATGGTATTGCGAAGGAAGCTTAAAAGTAAAAATGGGCCTAAACTTGCTTTTTTTGTTGTTTTTCGTAATGTGATTGGCACAATTAGCAGAGATGTCAGCCAATCAAGATTTGGTGCTCCTCAACATTTTGATTCAAAAATTAAACTTTCTTGAAAAGAGTATCATATGAAGTTTGCACGACTTACCTAACACGGCCAAAATTGTCAGCAAACACTCTTCGGATATCACAACGGTTTTTCTTTGTGCATCCTGCAAAATAGAGATAAAGTGTACGATTATCGTTTAAGTTTAGTATGACAGGAAACATTTTTACACAGTCTAATCAGCTCTTTCTTGCAGTCCACCGAACAGAAGTCTCTGTAGCCTCTTTCTTAGTACAGAAAACCCATGTATACACGTGCGTCTCAATTCTACTTGTAGCCTTAATAGAGACATTTCTGTTTGTGTGATAAAACTGTTCTTTGGAGTCATTTAAAGTAGAAGACACCGAACAGAACAGAAGTCTCTGTAGCCTCTTTCTTAGTACAGAAAACCCATGCATACAGGTGTGTAAAAATTCTACTTGTAGCATTATAGAGACATTTCTGTTTGTGTGATACAACTGTTCTTTGGAGTCATTTAAAGTAGAAGACACTAACCTCGTCTAACTTTGATGTATCGAAGTTGAATCTTGGGAAGAAATAGACTGAAAATTCACGAACTGAACATACAAAAGAAATAATTCACATGTGATGTGAGTTTTAAGACTGCGTTCACACGACACCGGCACAATTTGAAAACGGTGAAAAATGTGACGGATAGGCCTCCCGTTCACACGAAAACGGCACATTTTTTGCGGGCAGATTTTGAAAACGGTAGATTTTGAAAACGGAACTCTAGCCGGTACATTTTGAAAACGGCATCGTGTGAACACCCGAAAACGATGAAAACGAAACATTTTTTGACACTTTCAAAACGAGGCTGATCGATTCTTAAGGTGTGGGTACATTTCTTCGGCATCAAATTCTTTGAGGAGATTGCAGCAAGTTTTTTACTGTCAAATTTCCCACCGTTTTGAATTGTGCCGGTATCGTGTGAACGCTAGCTAAAATTGAACGTAGGGTCTGAGAGCAATGAAGCCAGTCAAGAAGCTGGCAATGTTCATTACGATTAAAAAATCTCAGTTACCTACTTTTTCATAAAGTTAGTCATTCCCATAACTTTTCAAAAACGCTAAGAACTCCTTAAAAAATCTGTCAGTTTTGCCAACATTTCGCTGTAATATACGGTACAAAATACCAGGCGAGTAAAAAGATTAGAGTAAAGAGACATGTTTGAAATACTGTTCCAAAACCGCACTGTAAAAACCATCCAATTTTACAATGATTATTAGAATGTAGGTATAATTTACAATGCACTATTTTGTTCTCAAAAGAAGAATTTTCCAAAAACCATCTTTCGTGGTTTTGGTTAAAAATATACATGAGTGGTTCAACATAAGAGGAGTATTCTTCGGCTCAGGTATTGCTTTCTGATGACAAGGGAATTTTCCAAATTTTGACATATTGTCCAAAAAATACCACGCTAAAAATTAAATCGAAACTTTGTTGAGATGAACAACATACAAATTACGAAGTGGTTGTATGCTTTTTTGCAGTAAAGTTTTTCAGACACCTGATGCATTTCTTGTCCTACAAGGTATAGCCCTGCACTGGCAATAAGTCAATTTGGCTACTTACTTAAGCCAATCCAAAAGGCCATATTTCCCGAGCACAGCAGCAAGAAAATGATTACCATCCATCAGCGCAGCAACAGCCTAAGGAAGAAACAAAATAAAAAGGTTGGTTATCTTGATCATAAACAATATCAATTTCTCTAATTTTTGGGCAAAAATCTACAAAGTCTGAAAATAAAACGTTTCAATTCGGTAAGATTTTGGCCACGCTCTACTTTCGATGGGAAAACTTTCGCACACAGATCTGCCAGAAAATTCACCCAGTGAGACGTTTCTTCTAAAATGAAAATNTATTAGAATGTAGGTATAATTTACAATGCACTATTTTGTTCTCAAAAGAAGAATTTCCAAAAACCATCTTTCGTGGTTTTGGTTAAAAATATACATGAGTGGTTCAACATAAGAGGAGTATTCTTCGGCTCAGGTATTGTCTTCTGATGACAAGGCAACTTTCAAATGTTGACATATTGTCTAAAAAAATACCACGCTAAAAAAATTAAATCGAAGCTTTGTTGAGATGAACAACATACAATTTTACGAAGTGGTTGTATGCTTTTTTGCAGTATAAAATTTTAAAGACAATTGATGTATTTTTGTCCCATAAGGTATAGCCCTGCACAATAAGTCAATTTGGCTACTTACTTAAGCCAATCCAAAAGGCCATATTTCCCGAGCACAGCAGCAAGAAAATGATTACCATCCATCAGCGCAGCAACAGCCTAAGGAAGAAACAAAATAAAAAGGTTGGTTATCTTGATCATAAACAATATCAATTTCTCTAATTTTTGGGCAAAAATCTACAAAGTCTGAAAATAAAACGTTTCAATTCGGTAAGATTTTGGCCACGCTCTACTTTCGATGGGAAAACTTTCGCACACAGATCTGCCAGAAAATTCACCCAGTGAGACGTTTCTTCTAAAATGAAAATCTGTTTGTAGTGTTTCTGATTTTTCTTTTCTTTGCAATACAAACTTCTGGAAAAGAACGAATGAAAATCATGTTCTCACCTGTAGCATCATGATATCCTTGTCGTACATTTCTGACACACATCTCACGTTTTGATAATGTAACACCTATCATGAAGAGCAGCAGCTTATTATCATATTTCAAATCCAAAAATTGCAGGGATCTACCATAGAATTTACATTTACGTATTTACGTATTTATATACGTATTTACGTATTTACGCAGAATGAAACAGTGCTAGCTAGAATTAAAGTTTTGTGATCGGCGTTTCATCTGTGAGCTTTTTAAACCTGTGGATATCAAGGCTTAAAAATAGGGACGACTGCCCTTTAGCGGACCAGATTGATGTCATATCTCTCAGGAACGAATTTGACCGAATACCCTACTAATCCTAACTAAACCCTACCTAACCTTAACTAAACCCTAACTAACCCTGACTAACACTAACTTACCCTAACTAGCCCTACTAAACCCTTTACTTAAACCCTAACTAACCCTAACTAAAACCCCTTTTCCAAAACCTAAACCTAACCCTTACCCCATGACATATGATGTGCCGATATTGAAAGCTGGTCCGCTAAAGCGCAGACTAGCCAAAAAATATTCTTTGCGCATTTTACATTGACCAATAAATCTATTCATAATCAAAGAAATCAAAGTGTCAAATCATTTTCTTTCTAAAGGTTCGTATATTTAGAACAACTATTACACAGTCTGTATAAGCAAAGTGTTTTGCTTGCTTCAGTAGTATATTCGCTTCTAATGAATCAAGATTTCTTGAAATGCATAGCTTTATTGCATACCTGATTGAGTACAGCATATCCATTTCTCTTCCACATGCCTGCAGAGACTTGAGCTGCGAAAACCAACGACCTCAGAGGATACTCTATCAAGGCTAGCAGCTGTCGATCTCTCTGTAAGAGTAATATACAAACAACTCAGTAACTACTACATAAAATTGCCTCCAATGAGGCTGCATGTAGGCTACTGTACCATATTTCCTCGATGAAGCACCCCGCACGCTTATTAATATCAGCACTTTTGTGAAGGGTGCTCAATTGAGGGGGTAGTGATATCCATTGCTTCCAAGGCAGTAGATGAAATGATGCGAATCCAAAATGACAAATGAAATAGAAACAATCAAACTCGAGTCTGTGACAGTCAGAGAGCACACCAACAAGTGATAAGTCAAGGTGAAGGTGAAGTTGCGTTTTTTAGCATCAAGCACTGGGATCGCAGAAGTACAGAAGACCTAATCGAGTCCGCGACCCCTTGTCGTGACGCTCAAATGGTGGGGCTCTGCCTGGGATCAAACCCTGTCCGCCTGATTATTCTGACTATTATATCAAGCAGTTCTCAAAGAATAAAATGATACTTTCGCGAGCGCCTTTGAGAGAGTTGTAAATTGAAAAAGCAGTCAGTTCATTTCAGTGTGGACGAGTAGAAAAGAAGACTTTCGAAGATGACATAATGGCACCCGTTTCAGTGAAAAAGTATTTGTTTCCAATCGTTTTTTAGTGCACGATCGGTGAAATTTCATACCAATGAAGGAGATTTTGGACGAAATCAAACTAACGCGAGTAAATGAAAATAATGCAAAAAAGTAAGAAAATATAAATTGCAAAGCTCTACCTTCATTTGCATTGAAAAGGATGAATTGAAAGCAAGACTTACATTAAAACTGTCAACTAAGCCAAGTAATGTCTCTAATGATGTAGAATTTTTGGTACATCCAGCCAACAGACCTAGTGGTACAAAAAAGTAAATCAATATCGCACAACAAATAAGATATCCTGCGATTACAAAAAATTATATATTCAGACAAACGAAATTATTTCAGGTCAAGAGTTCTAGTGGCTTGAAATCATCTTTCTACACATGCAAACATTGAAGACCTAACTAGAATAGGTTCACCTTAGCAGTCATTAGAGCTATTAAAATTTCTTTCGCCTACTGTACATAAATAGATGATGATGATGATGATGATGATGACGATGATGATGATGATGATGATGATGATGATGATGATGATGATGATGATAATGACGATTGCTAATCTACACTTTGAATGTTGCTCTCCTCCAATGAAGTTTTGGGGAGCATAGGGCTCAAATCTTTCAAATCTTTAAAAAGGTGGGTGTAAAATTCTTTTACATTTTTTANAAAGGCACGTAGAAACTTCGCACACAGATCTGGATTCCACTGGTCCGGTTTATGGCATAAGAGGTACCTACATGAAGACGATATTCAGCACTTCAAGAGAAAAACTTTTTGCCACAATTTATATCAAATCCAAAAATATTGATGTTTACACTCAGATATCACAATTTGTGATCTTTTACCAGCCTTCAAGTAAGTTGAAGAATTATCTTAACCTTTGTGGCGTTAAAAAATGTCAAAAGGTCCTAAATCACAAATCCTAAATCTTTGAAGGGCAAAGAATTGTCATTTACATACGGTATTCAGCCAAATTTGTCTCAGTTACAATCATCAACAGACTAAATTCGTTAACACATACCCGATGTCATGCAAAATGTAATATTCTCTTTTAAGGGAATGCGTTTTTCCATCCCTTCCATTTTGAAAGTCAATGTGGCCAGCATCTGTAAAATAGAAACAAATAACCATAATATGGTTTAGCATTGTGCAATTGGTTACGTTAGCCAAGTGGGAAGCCAGCTAAATTTGTGTGCATGAAAGGGAAGAACTTTTGCTTGACTCCACAGAATGGTGGGTCTCAAACAAGATAGTGATTTCTTGCTGTTGTGTTGACCCTAGAAAAAATCACTGCGATAACATTTCATTTCAGGTTTTGTTACAAATGTTGGACGTTGGAAGAACGGCAAGGGCTTCTGTTGCATGGCTTTTGCTGGGTAGCAACTCACACTCTGTTTTGTTCATTCCATTCATAAAGGTGTTCTTGTGGGTATTTGCCCATAGGAATGGTATAAAAACAGAATGCCTAATGTTTGCCTTCAGCTATTTCATAGTCTTGGACCTTACCGTGCACAAAACTGTCCAATTATCTTGATTTGGGACCAGTAGAAACAAGGATCATTTACGATTTAGGGATCTCATTGGTGAGTGAGGGATCTAATTGATGAGTCTTTATAGATAAAAAAATAATCATGATACCTGTAAATGCATTTTCCAGATGACCAATAAAGGTTTGAAAGACGACTTCTAGGATATCATGCTCTAACGTTAGCATGCGAGCCTACGGATGAAATAAATAAGAATATATACACATGAATAAACACGTTTGTTTTACTAAGCCTTTCCCAACCCGGTGGGGGGGAGGCAGCCAGTGTATGTCTCAAATCTTTAAAAATGGTGGTGTAAATGGATTGACTCGCGTGAAATGAATCGTAACTTCTTTTCCTGTAATTCTACTGTGCGGATTTTTGATATCTCGATGATTTTTAAAATTTCGTATGTTTTTCTGGTAATATTTCAATGTGCGTGAGGTTGGAAGGTCATCAGATTCCTAAATCCTAAACCAGAAACTGTGAGGCCAATGTTTCGAAAGTAGATCAGGTTCAAATCATCGTTATTCCAGGAAGTACCAAAAGCAAAAAAGATAGTCGTATGACAGCTACTAAAAACCCACGTATTAGTACTACTAAAGTTAAAACGAATATCTACAATATGTTGCCTCCATCCTATGAAAATCAAATGTCAGCAAAATGATTATAATGCCACTTACCAATGTTGGTACTGTGAAAATCTGAACGGACATCGATGAAGCCTGCAAATAAATAGCAATCACAATGTTATCTCCAATGTGTCTGAAAGGCTGCTAAGTAGAAGAAAGATCTTTTCGATGCAGATTCATTTTTCTCTGGAACAAAACGTTGCAACTTGCAGTTTCTTGCTCTACCAGGTCTCAGCAATATTGTTTTTCATATCATACCTGAAAGCACATGTCAAACCTCGTTGAAATCCGTAAGTGAAATTATATTCTGTCTAAAGTTAGATGTCACGTGAAAATGCACGCCAATAACAAACAATTTGAAGTGTTTTGCAAAAACAATTTTGCATTATCGCAAATCTCACGAGACGTCTAATTTGAGACAGACTCTACGTCAATGAAACATTAAAGAGACACAATCGCAAATTTTTTGTGTTCGAAAATCTCAACGAGATTCTTCATGTATAAAGTAGAGACTTCGTATATTCCAAAAATGTATTTACTATTTTCGTACGACTTCTAGAAGTATGGAAAAACAGTAAAAGGAAAGGAAATAATGAAGTTTGGTACCCACACTTTTTTACGGCACGTGCGCAAATACAATAGAAAGACAATAGAATAATTCTCGGGTCGCGAGTTTCTAAATTTTCGGCGATTGTGTTTAAATACATTTTTGGAATGTACAAAGTCTCTACTTTATGCATGAAGAATCTCGTTGAGACTTTCGAACACAAAAAATTTTCGATTGTGTCTCTTTAAATGAATGAAGTAGCAAATAGTTACCGAGATCCCATGGTCATGGTCATCTTCAATGAAATCGTTCATGATTACTTTGTACGCCTAGAACGTTCGAAAATAGAACAAGCTATTTATCAATGAAAAGAAACGAAAACTAACATTAGAGTAATACCGTTAAAATATATGCAAAAAGTCGTGATAATTCTACTGGGTGCGTCAAACAAGGTTTCATGTGTTCAATCGGCGATGAATAAAAAATATGTGATTCGCTTGTGTTGATTAAAATTTGTATGTTTAGCTGAAAGAATAGGCAGTATCCTAAAGCTCCGACTTTTGTTCTCGATGAGCGAAATAGCTGCTATTTGATCATCGGTTTTTGGGCAATTTCGCATTTCTTTGAGATGGAAAGTTTGACACTATTTTCAATGCAAGTATTGAGAAAAAGCATCGATCAGGGTACCTTTGTTTAATACGAGTATATTCCTTCAGTTACACACACTAATTTTAATCAACACAATCGAATCACAAGTCCTTGATTTACCACCAATCGAACATAGGGAACTCTATAAGACTCATTCAATAGATCTAATTGGAGAATTCACAAGAATAGCCATGTCTATTTTCTTGTTACTATTTGTGTAAAAAATCATGGAAAATACAAACGACCTTCTCGTTGCAAAAAAAAACTCACAGAAAGTATGTTAAATGCTGTATTCTTACACCATAAGTCACGAAAACTAAGATCGAAGCACAAATTCCAAACTGGTATAATGTTGCAACGAAAGACATCTTACCTTTTTTACCCAGAAAATTTGATTAATGACGACATTTAGCATAATACAGAAATTCAATTCAAATTTACCTTGGCGAAGGACTTTGCAAACTCTTTCTTTCCATAGGGATCCAAAAGGACACTATGAAATAGATTTTAGTTAATAATTTGTTAACAATAAATTAGCCAAAAAGATAATTGCGTATAAACTGTACTGATGTTCTGAATCATACCCAGAGGCTTCAAAAGCAGGAGATTGCTTTTTTTTCAATTTAGTAATGTACAGAGCACTCTTTTTNAAGTCAAGTCAAGTCAAGTCAAGTCAAGTCAAGTCAAGTCAAGTCAAGTCAAAATTTTTTCATAAGAATTCAAACCTAATACAGGAAATCTTATGCGACCCAGGAAAAGCAAATGCTTATCTAGCCTGGGCTGCTTAAAAAACAGAAACAAAGTACAGCATAGTATATAAGGGATACAAAACTAAGATACAAGGAAATAAGCAATGGAAAATATTAAGATACAGATAGGCTTTGCGAAATTAAAAAGTTTAACTTTCTTTGCAAAGCCTATCTGTTTAACTTTAAAAAAAGTTTAACTTTCTTTGCAAAATTGTTAGAAATTCATGACGACACAATAATGTGCCACTCTCGAAAACAACTATTTCAAGTCAATAAATATTTGCTTCTTGGTCCTACAGAGAAAATTAGAGCTGCTGACTGAACAACATAGAGAACTCGTGGAAACAGTGTCTTTTGTGTTAATTCGCGTAACAATCAAATAACTCACACCACTGGTACACCATGAAATCATCGATTCAATAACAGGCATCATCCATAGTTGCATTACAAACCCTGTTTCCCAGTTTGGTTCATATTCAATATGTGACGCAAGTTTTCTGACAACCGGTTCCATTCCCTGTAAAATAGAAATAAATCCTCATGTTAATAGATAGCAATACTTTCAGCTGAAAATTTATCCAGCTAATACATACAAGTAACAGGAAAACTGCAATTTTCTATGAAAAGTCACCAATCTTTGAAAATCTATGAAAATCTATGAAAATGAAATCTATGAAATCTATGAATCTATGAAAAGTCACCAAGTTTTTAATCGAATTAGACTAGTTGCTTTTGTAGCTAAAAAGTAATTTCGATTTAAAATAAGAAGACAACAACAACAACAACAACCAAAAGATGATTTCGATGATGACTTTTATGCATTTGTGACGTGGATCGAGTTAATTGAGAGATATTTCAAAGTCTACAAAGGGCTTTAAATTTGCTTAATTTGCTTGAATCTGTACTTCTCGGACTACCTGATTTTGATGACTGTCTATTCCAACTTTTATCCCGCGCGCGGCAAGCTTCAGATTGGTTGCTTATATTATATCATTGCCTGTTACCATGTAGAATAGACAAGAACGCTAAAGATGGCGGTTCCAAAACTCTGTTGTGTTTTGCTGCAAAGCGTGCTGGTAAAAAGCTCCCTGACGACCACCTAAAGTTTTGATTCGAATTGAAGTTTTAATTAAAAGATTCGCGTTCGAATTACAAAATTGTTCTCTTTGTTTACACTGCTTACTTGTTCCGAACTTTACCACAGCTAGCTAGTCGAAATGCAGCCCAAACTTTTTATGTCGTTAGGCGGTCGTCGTAGCTTTTTACCAGCATGCTTTGCGCGGCCGCCATCTTTAGCGTTATTGTCTATTGGCAATTTCATATGAAATTGCAAAAAATAACTTCTTGGTTAAAAAGCAATGCCTGCAAAGTACTATTTGCTGAAATAAATTAAAAACAAGTTATGCTTTATTGGGTCACCTGGTATGTCACATCAGTCGTTTCCCCTTAACTTGAACACCGTATTGCATAACGAAACGATGTGCAACAAAAAACAGCACTCTTCTACTTTATAAGCCTATGGCCCATGACGTGCTTTTATGAAGACTTCGTTTAAATACAGGAAGAAGATCAATTTTGCAGCTTCTTACCTGCATTCCTCTAAGAATTCGAACGAATACATCAAAGGCACGTAGAAACTTCGCACACAGATCTGGATTCCACTGGTCCGGTTTATGGCATAAGAGGTACCTACATGAAGACGATATTCAGCACTTTAAGAGAAACATTTTTTGCCACAATTGATACTAAATCCAAAAATATTGATGTTTACACTCAGATATCACAATTTGTGATCTTTTACCAGCCTTCAAGTAAGCTGAAGAATTATCTTAACCTTTGTGGCGTTAGAAAATGTCAAAGGTCCTAAATCACAAATCCTAAATCTTTGAAGGGCAAAGAATTGTCATTTACATACGGTATTCAGCCAAATTTGTCTCAGTTACAATCATCAACAGACTAAATTCGTTAACACATACCCGATGTCATGCAAAATGTAATATTCTCTTTTAAGGGAATGCGTTTTTCCATCCCTTCCATTTTGAAAGTCAATGTGGCCAGCATCTGTAAAATAGAAACAAATAACCATAAATATGGTTTAGCATTGTGCAATTGGTTACGTTAGCCAAGTGGGAAGCCAGCTAAATTTGTGTGCATGAAAGGGAAGAACTTTTGCTTGACTCCACAGAATGGTGGGTCTCAAACAAGATAGTGATTTCTTGCTGTTGTCTTGACCCTATAAAAAATCACTGTGATAACATTTCATTTCAGGTTTTGTTACAAATGTTGGACGTGGGAAGAACGGCAAGGGCTTCTGTTGCAAGGCTTTTGCTGGGTAGCAACTCACACTCTGTTTTGTTCATTCCATTCATAAAGGTTTGGGGCCAGTAGAAACAAGGATCATTTACGATTTAGGGATCTCATTGGTGAGTGAGGGATCTAATTGACGAGTCTTTATAGATAAAAAAATAATCATGATACCTGTAAATGCATTTTCCAGATGACCAATAAAGGTTTGAAAGACAACTTCTAGGATATCGTGCTCTAAAGTTAGCATGCGAGCCTACGGATGAAATACATAAGAATATATACACATGAATAGCCAATCAATCGTTTGTTTTACTTAACCTTTTATAACCCGTTGCAGCTACTATTTAGTAAGTAGTTAAGGTACAAAGCGTCTTTCTTGCAGGAAGTACCACAAGCAAAAAAAGAAAAACGTTAAGTCGATATATACAGCCACTAAAGACCAAAGTTTTAATATTACTAGGTATCGTTAATAACAATATTTTGCCCTCATCTTGTGGAAATCAAATGTCAGCAAAATTATTATAATGCCACTTACCAATGTTGGTACAGTGAAAATCTGAACGGACATCGACGAAGCCTGCAAATAAATAGCAATCACAATGTTATCTCCAATGTGTCTGAAAGGCTGCTAAGTAGAAGAAAGATCTTTTCGATGCAGATTCATTTTTCTCTGGAACAAAACGTTGCAACTTGCAGTTTCTTGCTCTACCAGGTCTCAGCAATATTGTTTTTCATATCATACCTGAAAGCACATGTCAAACCTCGTTGAAATCCGTAAGTGAAATTATATTCTGTCTAAAGTTAGATGTCACGTGAAAATGCACACCAATAACAACAATTTGAAGTGTTTTGCAAAAACAATTTTGCATTATCGCAAATCTCACGTGACGTCTAATTTGAGACAGACTCTACGTCAAAGAAATATTAAATGAATGAAGTAGCAAATAGTTACCGAAATTCCATGGTCATGGTCATCTTCAATGAAATCGTTCATGATTACTTTGTACGCCTAGAACGTTTGAAAATAGAACAAGCTATTTATCAATGAAAAGAAACGAAAACTAACATTAGAGTAATACCGTTAAAATATACGCAAAAAGTCGTGATAATTCTACTGGGTGCGTCAAACAAGGTTTCGTGTGTCCAATCGGCGATGAATAAAAAATATGTGATTCGCTTGTGTTGATTAAAATTTGTATGTTTAGCTGAAAGAATAGGCAGTATCCTAAAGCTCCGACTTTGTTCTCGATGAGCGAAACAGCTGCTATTTGATCATCGGTTTTTGGGAAATTTCACATTTCTTTGAGATAGAAATTTTGACNAACGTTTGAAAATAGAACAAGCTATTTATCAATGAAAAGAAACGAAAACTAACATTAGAGTAATACCGTTAAAATATACGCAAAAAGTCGTGATAATTCTACTGGGTGCGTCAAACAAGGTTTCGTGTGTCCAATCGGCGATGAATAAAAAATATGTGATTCGCTTGTGTTGATTAAAATTTGTATGTTTAGCTGAAAGAATAGGCAGTATCCTAAAGCTCCGACTTTGTTCTCGATGAGCGAAACAGCTGCTATTTGATCATCGGTTTTTGGGAAATTTCACATTTCTTTGAGATAGAAATTTTGACAAAATTTTCAATGCAAGTATTGAGAAAAAGCATCGATCAGGGTACCTTTGTTTAATACGAGTATATTCCTTCAGTTACACACACTAATTTTAATCAACACAATCGAATCACAAGTCCTTGATTTACCACCAATCGAACATAGGGAACTCTATAAGACTCATTCAATAGATCTAATTGGAGAATTCACAAGAATAGCCATGTCTATTTTCTTGTTACTATTTGTGTAAAAAATCATGGAAAATACAAACGACCTTCTCGTTGCAAAAAAAACTCACAGAAAGTATGTTAAATGCTGTATTCTTACACCATAAGTCACGAAAACTAAGATCGAAGCACAAATTCCAAACTGGTATAATGTTGCAACGAAAGACATCTTACCTTTTTTACCCAGAAAATTTGATTAATGACGACATTTAGCATAATACAGAAATTCAATTCAAATTTACCTTGGCGAAGGACTTTGCAAACTCTTTCTTTCCATAGGGATCCAAAAGGACACTATGAAATAGATTTTAGTTAATAATTTGTTAACAATAAATTAGCCAAAAAGATAATTGCGTATAAACTGTACTGATGTTCTGAATCATACCCAGAGGCTTCAAAAGCAGGAGATTGCTTTTTTTTCAATTTAGTAATGTACAGAGCACTCTTTCTTTTCTTATAAGAACGTCAAATTTCCTTGTTCAAGCCCACGATATATTATTTTTCTTTCTTTCTATTGTCAAACAACTGACTTATTTTTTCTGGCCTATGCTGAGCCTCACGCTCTTATTAAAAAGGTTCTTATCATCATCATCATCATATTGCTATATCACACTACATTATAAATGTATGGCAGCAAAACAAAACATTAACACAATTAAACGAAAATAAATAAACTAAATTAAATTAAATTAAACGTAACAGAACAGAATATATGAATAAGTGTAACAAACGTTAATTCAAAGGTGTGTGTACATCCAGGCAAGAAAGAGTGTATACAAAAAGAAAGAGTGTAGTTAGTTTTAATATGAAGTATCTTGTGTATCGTGTATTAGTTTTGGTTTTGTTGTATTTGCTTAGTGTAATGGCCATCGGTTAGATATTCACCATTTTACTACCGGTGGTATCGTAATTGTAGTTGTCACTGTAAATTTTTATGCGAATATAAAAAAACAAAAAGCAGGAGAACTAACAACAGTAATATCAAGTTCAAATTTGCTGTGGGCTACACGACTGAATAGCTGACAATGGCAGAAGGCACTAACTATGACAATATAATGTACCGGGTGAGTAAAAAAAACTTGCACCTTTTGTAAAAGCATCAAAATTTGGTTGTATTAGCAATCATGAAAATTTCTTTATGTGCATTTGTGTCAACGGCCAAATTGATTTAAACCTATTGCAAAGTCTTGAAATGGTTTTGATTTTCTGGGAATTTGCGGTTATAGAAGCTACCTGGTTTTGAAACACTCCGAAATCACAAGAAATGATTATCAAATTTGATTTTAATGCTGCACTACCACTTGTTTCTTATGTCCTTAATGTAATTCTTATGTCGTTTGAGACTCGAACTTTCATATGAAATCGCAAATTATAGTTTTCTGGCTAAAAAATTCCATGTTTGTAGAATACTATTGCTAAAAAAATGGCTCTTCACGCCGTAATTTTGCTGTTTTTCTCTCGGCAGAACAAAATAACGATCATCTATCATATTCATTTAGTCCTTGACACAAATCCACAGAAGATAAATTTACTGATCGGTAACATAATCAAATTTTAGCGATCTAGGTGCATGATTTTGTTTTACTTACCCACTAGGTTGGTATCAATTAGCTTTCACTGGAAAGTCTTTGGAAGCGATAATAGAAAGATGTAGAGCCCTTTTCAACAGGAAAAAGACCTTAAATTCGTCAATTTCTAATGAGTAAAAAGTATACAAAATCTTTAATGGCGTTTTCAAATCTTTAGCACTGAGCACTATCAATGTCAAAAATAAATAGAAAAGGACTTACGCGTTCATGAACAACTGATGGCATCCACCTCTAGCAACTGAAAAATGAGGGCAGAAAAGTGAACAAAAACAATCCAATCGTAAAATGAACTTCATTGATAAAAAGGAAAAATGGCAAGTAACGCTTTCTCAATTTTACCTTAAAAGGGTTCCGTCTCCAAATTTCGGTCGAAACAGTGATTTTGCAGTTTTTTGATAGGCAATATCACACAGACTTTCAGCTGTTTTTCAAAAATGAAGGCATCACTTTGAAGAGAAAATCCTTGTACTTCACAGAGGAACAAACCAAACGTTCATATCTTTTACGATTGCTCTGATATAAGTGGATTTTTAATGGTCACTTTTTGGTGGCTTGGGTGAAGCCACCAAACAAACTGCAGAAGACAATGGACATGTGCCCAAAACAATGGTGCTTACAGATACTCAGATTCTTTATATACTTATCACAACTTGTACTGCGTTCACACTTTATTGGTACAATTTGAAAACGCTACACAATTATTACGGATAAGCCTCCCGTTCACACAACGGCACGAAAGGTGGCAGCACAATTTGATAACAGAACTATCAAAGGCCAAATTTGAAAACGGCGTCGTGTGAACGATCGAAAGCGATGAACACGAAACATTTTTCGATGCTTTTGAAACGAGATTGACTCTTTCGGCCTAGATAAATTTCTTCAGATAAATTTCTGGCCAATAAAATTGGGGTGAAGTAATCATATCGGCAGTAAAAGATTAGATAATAAAGTACCTTTCCACAAGTCGGTATCTGAACGAAACAGTTGATTCAATAATGATTCCACTCTTGGCGGTATAGTATTCAAAGTCAATTCACACAGCAATCTCCTCAGACCATCTAAACATGAAAAAGAATCTATCATAGCAAGCTGAACACACATATGATTGTGGGAGCTGGGGGAATAGACCAATTTGCAATTAGAAGAGACCAATTTCCAATTAGAAGACAGGGAGTGAAGAGTATTCGGCCAATTCTGGCAGCCTTGGTAACGAGTGGGAAAACTGGGGAATCCTTTCCACTTCAGTAAAAACTGTGTGCCTTGCGTTACGGTAGCACTTTGTATATATTAAAGTTACCTTCGATTTATCGACACCTTACAAAAAACAGTGTATGGTACCTTTTAGTATCGTAACTGTTTTCCATGAATTATCTGGCTGTTTTGTAATCTTTTCGTCCAATTTCTGTGTGATCCTTGAGACACTATTATTTTTGTGTTTCACAAGTTTAGGCCTAATCACTAAGCATCTTCCTTGACCTTCAGTTGGTTCAGAAAACAACTGATTGACCTGATTGACAACAACTGCTGGCTTCAGGAATTTCAGCCCCCGAGCTTTCCTCGCACATCGATTTTCAAAGTCTTGAGATTGTTTGTTAGTTAACATTTTGCCTGAAGTTGTCCAACGTTTATAAACATTACTTAACCTAGTTCTCTACCTACATTGGAGATCTGGGTGATAATAGCTAAGTTAAGCTATTGGATGTGTGAAAATAATATTGCAAATTTAAATATCACTGTACTGTTTAACTATACTCAAGCAAACAAAGAGAGGTAGAAAGTCTGAAATAAATCCAGGAAAGAATCTCTGGATGAATGACAATTAAGGATTACTGTACCTGAGCACGCTGTGATTTTATTGAGTAATGTAAGCATCTCGATGGCAGCAACTTGATGAGCGATTATATGGTTTTGCATAGCTTCACATTTTAAGGGGCCACGACCATCTCTGGATGTGCGTGTCTAAAATACAAAGAGAATCTTTATAGTCTGGAATGTCCAATAATAGACAACTGTGCTGAAGATGGTGCAAGGGAATGTTTTACCATGATCCTTTGCGTCTCGAACAATTTCGATTGATTTGATTGGTTGATTGATTGATTTACGAGGCTCAAAGGATCATGGTAAAAAGTTCCGTGACGCTATCATTAGCGCAATGACGGAACGTTTCGTATGATAACATGATCCTGTTAATTAAATATCCCAAAGTCTTGTGCCTAACTTACGTATGTTTGTTTTTTCAGTTTAGTAATGTACAGAACACTCTTTTTTTCTTATAAGAACGTCAAATTTCCTAGTTCGGGCCCACGATTTTTTTTTTCTCTTTCTATTGTCAAACAATTGATCTATTTTTTCTAGCCTATGCTAAGCCTCACGCTCTTATTAAAAGGGTTCTTATACGAAAAAAAGAGTGTAGTTAGTTTTAATATGAAGTATCTTGTGTATCGTGTATTAGTTTTGGTTTTGTTGTATTTGTTTAGTGTAATGGCCATCGGGTAGATATTCACCATTTTACTCCCGGTGGTATCGTAATTGTAGTTGTCTTTGTAAATATTTATGCGAATATAAACAAACAAAAATTAGCGCAATCATCTACTAGGTATAAGAAACCGAAGCAAAGCAGTGGTGGGAGTGGTGATCAAGATGGCAGTGAACAAGACGCAACAGAGACAAAATAAACAACAGAGCGATCATAGAAACTTTATTCAAATCTTCTACCATCCAACTGAACCACATACCAAAAGTGTCTTTAAGGCGGGTGATCAATCCTGGACAGTCTTCTGCACTGTTCGTAGCTGTTGCTACGTGCCTAGGCCCATTATGAATGTAAGCAAAAAATAGAGTGGGAAAAGATGTTGAAATTTGATCACGTGACCCAACCGTGTGCGACTTTGATGTATCACTGAAATTTACATACCTTGATAACCTTGCAAACAGCCTCACAACCTTCTTTCGTTCCAGCAAACACGAGTGACCGCCCCTGTAATGAACATTAAGAGTCTAAAAATTGGGCCTTTCCTAGGTAAAAGCTAGAAAATGCAAACTCATTTCTGTAAAATATTGCGATCAGATAGATTCTAGCACGAAATTTACGATGGCCTTGCACAGAAAACAAACAAAAATTATAAAAGAAAATCCTCGAAAATGGATTTTTTGGCAGAGAAAATAAGAATGCACACAAAGAAGAGCAACTCAACTACCTAAAACAAGAAAGGCATCGAATAAGTAACTTCTCGCCTTCTAGCAGCCACTCCACTAGCCTGCGCGCAGACCCATTGTCCTGCGCGCAGACCCATTGTCCTGCGCGCAAACTTTCGTCCTTCGGACAATGGGTCTGCGCGCAGGCTACCACTCCACAGGTTACAGCATGAACATAATCTTTCGGTAACAATCATGATTTCAAAATTCATTTTTCTGTGGTAAGCATGCGAATGAAACGCAAAACAAATCAAAACTATGAAAATATCGGGAGCAAACTATTTTCGCAGTTTTTCTTTCGCAACAAGTTCTTTTCCTCAAAAGCTTACAAATTTGAAAGGTACTGATGCAAAACAAATTTGAAAGGTAAGGTATAAAAATGTTAATGCTTCGGTCGCTTAGTCTCCTGACGGAATTTTTATTCAAGGTGACGTGTAGGAAAAGGTTCTTGTGTTTGTGTTACATATACTATTGTTTAAACCAAGGAAATAATCAGATTGTATCCAACCAGCCTTGGGGGGGGCAACGTTTAAGGTTACTGTACCCCTTCAATACGATAAAAAATTTCATCCGATCAATTTTTTTACATATTTCTTCAAACAGTTAACTGAGGTTTATGTGAGCCTTACTTGAGGGTACAGTGAAGAAATAGAAGGGGGAAGGTCCAACTTTCCCTTTTTTCAGTGTAAAGCGCACAATTCTTGGATATTTGTATTCTCTTTGGCTCATCAATAATCTCCATTTAATGACAAATCGAATGATGTATAGGTTGCGCACACAAAATAACACGATTAAGTTAATCGTGTTATTTTGCGTGCGCGACAATCAAGATAGAAAACACGGTCACTGAAGTGGTACAGTAACCTTAAGTGNTCCATTTAATGACAAATCGAATGATGTATAGGTTGCGCACACAAAATAACACGATTAAGTTAATCGTGTTATTTTGCGTGCGCGACAATCAAGATAGAAAACACGGTCACTGAAGTGGTACAGTAACCTTAAGTGTTAAGGGTGGTGTTAGGGGTACAGCAACCCTATCACCAATAAGCGTTTACCTCTTTATCAACGATCGTAGCATAGCGAATGGCCTCTGACTTATCACAACTCACTGCTTGTTGTAATGTGCGAATCACCTGACAAGGACAAGACAAATTTAATTATGTACAAGTATAACTTCAGCAAATTTATAACAACACAATGTTTATAAAGGGAAAGGTTCAGTTTCAAATACAATATTTCTGTTCCGATACATCAACTGGCAAAATTGAAAATGATCACAGCTTACTACGAAATAAAATACTGACTAAATCTTTTATATAGCAAGAAGCTATACAAGCTGAATACTGGCAAGTCATAAAATCTAATTTCAGCAAGGAAATTAAAGTTTGTATGTTTGTATCAAATTAGATGTCACGTGAAAGTGCCCGCGAATATAAACAATTGAAGAGTTTTTTATGAGTAATTTTGCGTTATCGCAAATTTCACGTGAGATCTAATTTGAGACAGACTTTAGGCTACATTGGGTAGACTTAGGACCTGATTCGTCGTTTTCGCTCCAAACTTTATTGAATTAAATTTTCCTGAATTAAATTAATTATTGTTCGTGCCCCTTGGCAGACATTTTGCTTCGGATTCTAAGTAGTGCTTTCATAAGGCACAAAATTGGTTGTCTTGTGCTGGATTTTGAATAGTTTTTGCATGCGTTCTTGTTGAGCGGTTGGTAATGGGTGGTTGTTTTTTGTAGTTGTATAGCAAAGCAAAGGACTCTTGTCGTAAGTCTATGCGTTGTGCACAGATCCTGAAAATCTTTAAGCCATTTTAAAGACTGATCTTAGTTTAAACAAAATCTCATCAAAATATTATAGCAAACTCACTTGGTCATAAGTGTGAACTTCATCATTGTACAGCATACAAAGATATAAATCTGCATCGGTTTTGCTACGGCTGTTAGTGTAAATAAACGAAGAATATAGCAAGGATATCACTCAAATTTAAAAAAAGATTTAGTATGCCTTACCGTAAATCCTCGAAGAAGCCCCCGGGGGCTTGTTTGCAAAAACGAATTTTCTGATGGGGGCTTATTCAAGGCATTCAAGGTGGGGGCACATTTGTTAAAATATGGTCTGAGGTGGGGGCTCATTCGAGGAGGGAGTTATTCGAAGGTGGGGGTTTATTGGAGGATTGAAGGTATTGTTGGAAATTAACGCTGCGTGTTTTAAAATTTCAATGCAGTCTTTGTATTGAAAAAAGCAATAGTTCTCTCTTTTTCCATTCAAATTCAGTCTTTACTAAACTTTATCGATGTTTTTCGTTGGTTTGCAAACCAATATCAAGAAATTTCTGATAACTCTAGAAGTAGCCTGTGCAAAATCGACGAAATATAGCAACATATAATTTGGAACTCTGCTTAACGATCAAATCATCTATCCACAAAATTGGCCTGGTGTCTGATTTATCATGACCTGCCAATAGGTGGATACTTTTTACGCCGCATCCAGTAGTCGTCAAGATTTTTCTGCAAGGAATAACATTTTCTGGAAGATAAAAACTTGTTCTGTTCTTCACGTTAATTTCCTTTGACATTAATTGCTACATNTTTCCATTCAAATTCAGTCTTTACTAAACTTTATCGGTGTTTTTCGTTGGTTTGCAAACCAATATCAAGAAATTTCTGATAACTCTAGAAGTAGCCTGTGCAAAATCGACGAAATATAGCAACATATAATTTGGAACTCTGCTTAACGATCAAATCATCTATCCACAAAATTGGCCTGGTGTCTGATTTATCATGACCTGCCAATAGGTGGATACTTTTTACGCCGCATCCAGTAGTCGTCAAGATTTTTCTGCAAGGAATAACATTTTCTGGAAGATAAAAACTTGTTCTGTTCTTCACGTTAATTTCCTTTGACATTAATTGCTACATAATCTGTGAAACTACTAAAAAGGCCTTTGTTGAATCCCTAGATTTTAAACTATTGGATAAAATTTTGTGGTGCAATCTTTTATGCAAGCGAAATCCTCAAGATCAAAATACCTCATAGTAATAAAGGATAAGAACTCTTCCATTCTACCAGTGAAAATTGTCTGCGGATTTGTTAATAGAAGCGAATGTGTTTGGGTTATTGCTTGGGAAAATATGCATAATCGTTGAAATTCTTATCGTTATATCTCATTTGTAATGATTTCTATCGATACTTCAACGAAGGTCAATATTCTTCGACCTGAAAATGAATGCAGCTCCAGCCCTAAATAAGATATGTGCCTACACATGTAAACAACCCTGTCATCTTTACAACCGATTTATCAAATAAATTGTAAATAACTGCAGTAATTTAGCATCCATTTCACTTTTTGTGAGGGTAACAGAAAATTTACCTCAAACGACCGATTTTGTATAAAGGGGTTAGTTAAAAATCGGCGATGTCATTGCCTGATTAGCGTGAAATTGGATTATTTCCGCATGCTCTGCCAACCAGTAAGGATTTAAGTCTACCTTTGCCGATATAAATTGGCTGATCAAGGTGTTCTTGGATTTGTACTTTTGCTAGAACAGTTTTAAGAAAAGCAGTGTTTACATTGGTAGTGAAATGACAGTCAGTATGACTAACTCACCTCCACAGTTCCTCTGGTAAACTGTCGTTGTCTATCCAAAGTATCATGTCCACGCAGTATTGAAGCAGTTCTTTGTAAAGAAAAGTTGCTCGCTCCAAAATTTCTTCTGGAAGCAATTCTTTTGGATCCTTCAAAAAAAGTTAAGTTTGGATCCCATGTGAATCAGCTTTTCTGCACTGCTGACTGGGGAGGGCAACACAAAGAATAGGGGACTATAGCCCCTTTTGAGCCCTTATACTACCATTCCTGAGAGACAATAGTAACAAAAGCAGTCAACGGCAAAAGTGGAAAGTACGAATTGGTTCTCATTTGGTCGAAATTGGAAGTGGCTCAATGCTATCCCAGCAGAGAAATTGCTGAAAAAGTTACAGGTCTCTTGCCTAGATAATAAACTCCTACACACTTTATGCTGTGTATTCTAGTTAGATAAAGTTTGTACTCTATCAACATACACAAAATACCCTGTTAACTGCTACCCTGATAAAAGACTTTATTATCTCTAAAGAAAAGATACAGTATAAACCTTAACTTTAAGATGATGAGAATTTCAAACAAAAGACAATAAAACCCACTCACTTTATCAGACTCATAGTTGCTCCCTTGCAAATGGGTTTCACAACAAGGGTCTTTTTTCCAAGCTTCTACATCTCCGCAATCACAGTATCCACCATTACCACTTGATGTATGCATCTAAAAAGATAGGAATTCTACATACAAATCTGACAAAACCTGCCTTAAAAGTACATGCACATCAATATGATAAGAATTTTTAACAATTCTTCACATTCTGATAATAATGTTGAGAGGTATGAAAGACTGTCAAACTTCTAAACAAGACTTAGTTAAGAAATTAAATATTTCCTCAAGAATTCTTAGGAGAGAAAACAATGTCAAAGTGCAAAAGGCCTCACTGTATTTTGATCCTATTAGAGACCATGACTAAACTTTTAAAATCTACCATCATTCAAACTTACCCTGTACTTATGACTGATGTGGACACTCTTGTTGAAGCATTTGTGACAGAACACACAGGTTGGATCTGCAGCACAGTCCCTAGAACACATCAAACACATTTTAGAAAAGGTATCCAACGGAACTAAAACATAAAATTTCCCATTGTCAACCAACAAAAAGACACATATTTGCCTTCAAGAGAAGTCAACCTTGTAAAGATGTAAATGTTCCGGATACAATTGTGTCCTAATGTGGCCCAGTGTAAGATTTTTCATTGACTGTCAAAAAAAATATTTGATTGTGATACCTGTTCAGTCTGGTTTCCATATAATCGTTAAGACATTTTGGATCATTGTGATAACTATAGCGATCCCAGCGATTCCAGCGATCTTATGGAAACATAAACAAATAATCCTAGTGATCATAATGATCAGGATCACTGGGATAGAAACTTGGCTCTGTTCCAGCAATCCATCAGCGATTGTAAAACCATCCAATTATGTAAGAGAAGACTGCAAGCTGCTTTTTCAGAACCCAGTAATTGCGATTTTCCAGCAATCTGGGTGACCCTAGTGATAATGTGAAAACACTTCCTCCAGCGATCCAAGCGATCCAAAGTCAGTGATCAAAACAATTGTAATGATCATATAGAAATCAGGCTTTAAATTGATTTTAATCTCGTTCACATAAAATCACTTTTTGAGGGCAACACAGTCTCGCCCTTGCTTTGGAGCACCAACAAATTTGCTTGCAGACCAAAAACCATACTTGATCAATGCATTTACAATATGGCTCATATGGGACATATATTTAGGAGATGATCACTTGTGGAGGGCCAGCCTGGTCAGGTGGACTGGCCCAGTAACTTACTTTAGTGCCTATATAAAGCGTGCTGGTCCAGCATGCTAAGCTGTACAAACAATGAGGGCTTTTGTTAGGTACTTTTTTACTGGGCTACAGTGAACAGAAGAGGCTTAGCCGATGGAGAGGCTTTATATGGAAAAATTTGATTCTGCCTGGTTAGGATCCTGGTAGCACTCAAGCAAGAGCTTGCCTAGCTGGGCTGGGCTGGCTCAATTGTCATATAAACACAAATTGGAAATATAAAGGCTTGACCTGGGAGCTGAGATCTTGCCACAACTGAGTAAGCCTGCCTCATATATAGTTTACAAGGTGCCATACCAGTGTTGCAGAAGGACGTTGCTCTGCTTTGAAGATGATATGAAAGTCACTTGATACTTCCCCTCATAAGCATATCAAGGTGTTGTAGCAAAGTGTTGTCATCCAATGTTTGAAGTACAAAAATCTAATGGCACAGTAGAAAAAGGCCACAAAGTGATAAAAACTCGCAAAATGAAAAATTTCAATCAAGACGCTTTCCTGGCTGATGTTTCTGGCATATGTTGGGAGCAGATGCTTAATAACACTGATGATATAAATGTTCTTGTCAACAATTGGCCAAGGTTACTTTCTCTGATCATAGACAAACACATTCCCCCCCCCCCCTCACGTGGCTCCGTCATTGCTTCACCTCAACAAGCGCATCTACGCTTATGACAGGAAGTATCTATATCAAAGGTAATCCAACCCAAGAATATCTGGCAACCTTGTATTGTGTATTTGAGGCCTTCCTATACTTACTTGCAAGTGTATGTTGGATCTCCAATATTAAAAACTTTCCCGCAGAACTGAGGTGGGCTGTTTAACTGCTTTATCTTCTCCAGTCCTTGCGCTGGTTCTTCACCACAAAGAAAGAAGCCAAATGGCCTCTCTATGAGAACTTTCCACTTCTCTTCATCTGATAGAACCTTTTCAACCCCATTTACAAATTCTCTCTTTAAGATATACGGAACAACATTGCCCAAATAAGAGTGAAGAAGTTTGCGAGTATTGTTTGTAGTATGTTCTCTTTTACTGATAATCCTGTCCGCTTCTTCTTTCATTAATTTCACTGCTTCCAAAGCATCAGGATCATTTTCTATACATGATTCTATGTTTCCCATGCTTGCTTGTTTTTATGCTTCTTCAATTCAATTCAATTCATCAGGCATTTATCTTCTTATAGCTTTGTTTCTTTCTGTTTCTTTCTCCTACTCCTACTTATGTTTCTAGATGCACTGGATGCCACTGTATAGCCTTTGTTTGAATGGCCTGATAGGTATTCCTGCGATAATATTTCAATTATTTAACCAGATAGGCCTGAAAGTTCGTGACGTCGTTTCTTTCTTCGAGCTAGCTGTAATAATAATGTAGGCTGTTCTATATGTACATGCAATACTGCACTCCTTATACACTAATAGAGCACTGTTTAGGCATCAACCCAACAAGAATGCGATAAATTTTCATTTTTTTGCGATTTCTCTTCTCAGCAAGTGATCATCGTTGTAAAATCGGCTGCCTGGTTATTCCCTCTGTTTAGTTATGAATTGAATTGCCTGATGATGATGATGGCCTAAATGCTACTCTGTGCGAATGCAGCTTGCCACTATTATAGTGCCAGAGGCAATTACGTTTAACGTGGAGATATGAATCTGAAAAAGACTTGAAAATCAGCTGCTTATATTGCAGAAATCCCGCTCTTTTGAGGCAAACGCATAAACTGTATTTGTTGTCTGTAGTTCCTAATGCTTCGCTTCGAGTTCTACTTTGCGGCAGCCTAGAAAACATAGCGGACTGCAAGGTACCTCATGTTAACAATGTCTTCCGTCACGAAATTCTGCAGTGTTGAGACCAAAATTTGAAGATTTGATAAAAATTTAATGTCTTTAATCAAAACACTGCACATTTCGCGCACTTCGCAAACAAGACTTTTTCGTAAATTCGAATTATTTATGGACTAGTAGTGCTCAAAAACAAAAGAAAAATTGCAAAGCTACTTCAGTCTTTCGGCTATCAAGCAGAATTCGATTCATTTTAACTGTTTTTAATCCATCCAGTACTTTGGGTATTACGAATTTGAAACGCTCGAACCTTTTTTGACGCCCCGGTAGAGTATTATGAAAATTCAATTTGACATCTCGCCTTTGCAGTAAATGTGAGCATTTTTGACAAAGACCAGACGGTGGTGGAGGTAGGTGCCACCTTAAGGCGGAGAAATTTATATCGATATTTTCAGGTGCCTACACATCTGAGTATATGGAAAAGTGACGGTGAACGGGGATCTGCTGGGGTTGGGGGGTAAAAACGGGGGTTCAAACATTACAAATTTTGCAAGAAGCCTCTGCGGAGGAGAAATGGAATTGTCAGCTTTGCATGGAAGAGAAATACTTTTCTTCTTCGACTATGAGTGCAAAGGCATTGATAACGAGTTGGTAATGTTGATTATTGATTTCAGTACCAAAATAACTATTTTCANATTTACGGGAAATGACTATGTATCTTCGTTCTTTCGGAGAGGGAAAGAAGCATGTTGGAAAGTCGTGGAAAAAACGAAAAGTTTGTCGACACTTTTATTGCACTTATTTTGACCTGGAATATTGCGGAAAATACCATCGACAATCTTGAAGAATATGTTTGCCTGCTGTATGGTTGCCGCCAGAGGAATGTCAATGCAGTTTGCAAGAAGCTCTTTGACAATAAATACTTGAAACAAAACAAAGTAATGGACAAATCTTTGCTCCTACCTTGTCGCTCATCTTTGAGACTGCACATCTTGCGTGCTAATGTTGTAGCGAGAATATGGATACAAGCGGACCAGCAACTGATTGAATTGCCAGATCTTACCCAACGCGGCTGAGACACTACGTTGGAGATAAAGTGGATTGAAACGGCGTTTCCAAATGAAATCGAGGAACTTCTAGTGCAAACAGAGAATGAATTGGTCTTTGAGAGTGATGAAGAGAGTATCTGTATCTGTATCTGTATAATACTTAGCTCACTGATGAGTATATGATGCTAAGGGTGGGTTGTGGATTTCTAATTTCCACTGAACGAATCTATTCGCGCAAAGCAAGCTTTCTGAACCTTCAGCATTTGCATAAAACGTGAAGTGGATGATTAGGAATGATTTTTAATAATTCGTAAAATTCTTCTTATTTGGAGAAAAATATCCTCTAGGCTGTTTGGAATGTGGTTTGGAAAAGGTGATTTGCCCCTAGTTACCGTAATTTATCTGGCAGCATGAAATATGCCACCCAGTTCGATTTGGTTCATATTCTCGGAGCCCTTCGCATGTACAGAGTTTCTTGCTTAGCATTATAGGTATAGATTTCCCTCATGAACTGATTTAAATAACGTGTCAGGTCACAGAAAACTATAAAAATGCCATGTGCGTTAAGTTTGCGACCAAGAAAGCATGGATTTTCAAGTTTATTGATATTTACCATATAAGGTAAAGGGTGAATTTTGGTCACGTGACAATAGTTACTTTGTTACTGAAATCAATAATCAACATTATCAACTCGTTATCAATGCCTTTTCACTCATCGTCGAAGAAGAAAAGTATTTCTCTTCCACCCAAAGCTGATAATTCTATTTCTCCTCCGCAGAGGCTTCTTGTAAAATTTGTAATGTTTGAACCCCCGTTTTTACCCCCCAAACCCCAGCAAATCCCCGTTCACCGTCACTTTTCCATATACTGGGATGTGTAGGGACCTAAAAATATCGATATAAATTTCTCCGCCTTAAGGTGGCACCTACCTCCACCACCGTCTGGTCTATTGTCCCCAATGAGATGCAAACCTTGCCACAAGAGCTCAAATCTTTAAAGTGAATGACCTGAGATATATAGCGCTTGTCTATAAATAGGACAAAGGAGCACCTAATCCCTCTATTGTTTTCTTTGGCTTTGCTTTCTTTTGCCACGAGCTGGATTATCAAATACAATAGGCTATTTATAAACCTATGAGATCGCAGCTTTTAACTCAGGTTATTCGCTTTAAAATCTTTAAAAAGGTGGGTGTAAAATTCTATTGCAATTTTCTTTGAATTGAATGGCTTGAAAGTAACTTAGGGTACTTTGCGGTAAATCTGTCGAGGAAATTTGTCGATATCTAGATTATTTTCAAAATGGCGGCATTTTTATTTTTGTTGAAAGAATTCATGGAAAATTCTGAAAAAATTAAAATCATCGTAAATCCTCAATCAATAGAGGAAAAATTATACAATCTTCGAGAAAACCATAGTCTACGAAGGTCTACAATATGGTGGCAAGCAGAAATCTGTCACTCTTCGGGTTTAGGATTTAGAAATTTGATGACGCCACAGACATAGTAAATGCTGCCATTTTGAAAATAATCAAGATATCAAAAAATTTCCGCGACAGATTTACAGCAAAGTACCCGAAGTTCTTTTCTAGCCATTTAATCCAAAGAACAATGTAATCGAATTTTACACCCACCTTTTTAAAGATTTGAGCCCTATGTTCACAAGAGCACCGTTATAAAGGTATCTGACCTGCAGGCTGACCTCATTAAAAATATTTCGTGCCTGCGAGCAAATAGTTGGGGAAAATGTACCTGCAATCACAACACTCTGCGTGCAGTAAAGGTGCCAGCAGCCAGCAACTAATGTGCTATGATATTTTATAGCGCTCGTGCACATTAATGAGGTGCCTGCAGGTATTCCCCTTATTTCAGTATGCCCACTGTAGTTTCTCTTCGCACCCCCAATTTCCAAGGGTGGGCATGTTGCAGTGAGGACAGTGGTCTCATGTATGTCCACATTTAACCGGTTTATTTCTCTCATACTATCTTAATGTCTGTCCTTAAAATCAGGTTTATTTTGAACTCTTTTCAACAATATCATTTTGCAACTGACTTTGACTGTCCATGTTCTTGGATGTTAGTCAATATTTGTCCTCAAAATTGGGTTTTATCGGAGTATTATGAAAATGTATGTGTCCCCAAAACCAGTCTTTTTAAGAGCGCAGTTTGTACTGGTACGCTGAAAAATGCGTTAGTGAAATCGTTTTTCCAAGACATACATAGGACCACCAAAAATACAGCACATGCCCACTCTTGGCCTGCCAGCAAATAGTTGGGGAAAATGTACCTGCAATCACAACACTCTGCGTACAGTAAAGGTGCCAGCAGCGATATTTTATGCCTGCAAGCAGCGCTCGTGCACATTAACGAGGTCTGCCTGCAGGTATTCCCCTTATTCAGCATGCCTACTGTAGTTTCTCTTCGCATCCCCAATTTCTAGACGGTGAATTTTCATTTCGTTGACTGTCACGGACCATATCGAGAAACATTTGACTGCCATGGCGAATTCCTAATTCGCAATTTTGTAGGTCCAAGATGTTTCACTCTGCATACAGGCCGTAACTCTGCTAATATCACAGAGGAAAACACGGGAAGAGTGCATAGGGGATGTGTTTTCAGAACATACGACTGCTAGGTACTGTAACCTGTACTTTTTAAGCGCTTGTTTTGCTTTAAACAGGATTTGCTTTATTCATCTTACTTATTTCATAGTCTGTAATTTTCAACAAACTGTTGCGCGAAATATTTTCAAGCAGTAATTTAGCAGTGGCAACAAAAACTAAGATTTAACTTTTTCATCTCGTGCTCGCCCTGGAAGAAGCAGGGACGAGGTTTATTCTACATCTATTGTACACAGTATAATACTCATAATTCCCATCAACTAAGTCTTTGTTCCAGTCCGTCGAATAGCTCCATGTTCCAGCACATCGACATGAACAATGACTTGTGGTCCTGTTTCCCATACTGCACCAGCATCGTCTCGTACGCTTGCTATTATGATCAGTTCATGCTGTCCCGTTGTATTGAATGCAACAAGAAATTGCGAGGAGAAATATTCATTGTGAGGCTCTACTGCATCGTGTAAGATCAGATTCGTCGGTGATTTTGGCTGCGAAGGAAGAATGTTCATTATTCATAACACACGTTGGGACTTAAGAGAGAAGAAAGCTGACGAAGAAAACATGCAGTATAACTAACCAACTTTTCAGTCATTCATTGATTCATTGCTTTATTATAAGTAGGCTGGAAATATTTCTAGCTATATTACAGCTAATTTAGGCATACTATGTATGCCGCACCCAGGCATGGGACCCTTAGTTTAACGTCCCTTCCGAAGGACAGCGAAGTGAGTTGCTTGGTCAGGCATCTGGAAGGTGACCCATCCGGATTTTGACATCACGCGCCCAAGCTTAACTTCAGTTACCTAACAGAAACTGTATAAGCCGCTCGGCCACTCACCCCACAATTGATGCAGCTTCGGTAAAGAAGTTGCATGCAGCCGAAATGCAAAAATAATGCTGAGTTTCAAAGGGTCACAGTGCAATTAGATACCAAATTTGAACATTTCAATCAAGTTAAACCAATAAAAATAATGTTGACTCTTAAAACCCTAACTGTAAACAAAACAAAATCTCCATTTTCCCAGAACATACCGGGTGAGTCAGAAAAGGTATACACTGTTTGAAACACCGTACAGGACAAACTATGCAGTAATTTTTTTTTAATTTAAATTCCATTATCTTACTGGGCTTCAACTTAATTTTTGAGATCGTTCTCATAACTTTAGGTGCATTATTCCTTCTGAAATCAGGATTTAGCCAAAATTCCGATTTCTCAATTTGCCAAAAACAGCCAAAAGTGGGCTGTTCAATATCATGTAAATTTTGAAATTTTGATGCTCAGCATTGATGAGAGAGTATAATTCCAATTCAACGGTGTACGTATCATTAGAAGGCAATGACCGAGCTTAAAAAACGTTATTTTACCATTTTAATGGTTGAAAAATGGACTAAATTGAGCCACGCACTAAGTTTTAGCCAAAGCCCATGGAAGCTAGTTTTCGGAAATTCTTGATTTGAGATTAAGATTGTGAGTTGTAAATAGACCTTTTTAATTGCTAGAAAGGAGGTTTGGATCGAGCATCCAAATCTGGTAAATGTTGTGAGAGAAAAGGAAAGCACGACCCCCGTTCTCAGGATAAACTCTTCTAGCTGTGGCATGAAGTTGCTTCGGATCTCGGAACACTTTTCACAGAGTTAAGCATCGATAACTTTATTCAAGGTGAGTTAGGAATGGTTCAGTTTATACACAGGCAAGTTTTATTCGCCTTTTTGCCTTGTTTCTCGTTATTTTTATTCATTGTTAGCTGAATTTGTTGATTTTGCACTTTAGATTATTTATGTCATATCTCTCAGGAAGGAATCCTAACTAAACCCCCACCTTACCCTAACTAAACCCTACGTCACCCTAACTAAACCCTAACTAACCCTAACTTACCCTAACTAAAACCCCTTCTCCAAAACCTAACCTTAACCCTTACCCCATGACACATAACGTGCCAATATTGATAGCTGGTCCGCTAAAGTGCAGAATAGTCCAGCTACGTACCTTGATAGCGTGATACCTGATGAAGAGTTAAGGGGACGAGTGCAGTTTAGCTGGCGGCGCTAAATGTCTTCCTTTGCAGACATTGAACTAAACAAACCCCCTTACCCTAACTCACCCTAAACTAACCATAACTTATACCCTAGCTGGGTCAAATGCACTTTGGCGGACACAGCTTCCAAGGAAAACAGAGGTTGAATTGAATTATATTGTAAGAACTGATTGCTGATTGGCTTTCTAAACGATAGCAATAGAAAATCTATCATCTGATTGGATAATGCAAAATTCTAACGTGATTCGACTGATTCGCACTGGCGGGAGAACGTCAAAATGAACTAAACATGGCCTAAAACTGCAGCAGGAACCGGCGATCGATATATTCTTTTGCTTTAAAATTTTTGGGGGCTGCCGCCCCCAAACCCCCGCTTGTTCAATAAGTATATTTCAATCTAAGTACAGATGCATTTTCCATCCAAAAATCGGTATAAAATTCAAACACGGGGAAATATTAAAAGTGTGTCCGCTAAAGTGCAAACTAGCCCATACAACAACACAGCATTCGAATGCCGCCCGCTAAACTGCACTCTAGCCTCGTATTTTTATTAAAATTACTTTTCTACGTACCTTTGAGTCCGAAGTGCCTGCTTTCTCACTGCCTGCAGCTTTGACTTTTACTGTGATACATGCAGAGTGGACTTTGCGAAAATGACCTAGAAAGATAAGAAAATCTTCTCATTTATCAACTGGAATATAATAACTGCGTAGAAAGCAACTCACTAATATTAAGTCGAACTTTTTTCTACACTAATGCCTTCTGCAGTAATAGACCTTTTAGCTATTCTACAAATGAGTCTGAATCGAACGATTTTTTGATGCATTTTGTAGAATTTTCGAATGTGCACAATAGTGATAGAAGCTATTAACGCCACTAACACTTCGTATAAAAATGTATAAAAATATCGCTCGATCCAGACTCTTCTTTACAATAGCTAAAAGGTCTATTCTACCGGCATTTGAGAACTCCCCAAATTGGTTTTGCTATTTTTCTTAGGCTAAATCATTTTCAGCAATAACAACAATTGTGCTAAATTATGCGAAATTATGCTAAATTATGCGAATTATTCGAAGGATTTTGAAGTGATATGTTCCACATCTACGCTATTTTATGATCCATTGATCACTCATTTATTATATTGTCGTTTAACTTTGAAATGATAGCTTGAAAAATCCATATCTTTGAGCCATAGGCTTTCGAAAACATCATAAATCTTGCCCATAGTCAGGGGCGGATCCAGCCCAAGGTTGAAGGGGGCAACCTGTAGAGAGGGCGCCGGAAATTTAATAGAAAGTAAGGCGAAAATCTTTGGACTCCTCGTTAAGAAAATTCCTTGGTTTTTCTACTAAAGAACGCACTGATTTGTACGTTTTTCCCAATATTCTGATCGAAACAGTTAAAAAGAGTGCGTTGGGGCGCATTTCTCGCCAAAAAGGGGGTGCCAAGCTGAGTTTTCATCGTGAAGGGGGGCAGTTGCCTCCACTTGCCCTCCCCCGTAAATCCACCACTGCCATAGTTCTCAATTTTACTATTTCATATCAAACTTTCGATTCGTTCATAATCAAGAGATTGTTGTAAAACTTCAGAATTTCACTAATTGAGAGCCGTTATACAATAACCACGGGCTGTAGGAAACATTCGGATTGGTCTTTGGAAAATTTGCGGTCATAGGTTGCGGTACGTCAATCTGCCACGCGCAGCATCTGCTGGGTCAACCGTCGAGTGGCTACTAAATAACAGGAAGCCGCTGTGAAAACATCGCGGCTAATTTAATCTTAAAAACCGCAACCTATGACCACAAATTTTCCAAAGACCAATCTGAATGTTTCCTACAGCCCGTGATGCAACAAATCAAAAAAAAAATTCAAGATTAAATGAATTTCGAATTTTGGTGATTTTCCAAAAGCAACATTTTTTTACTCACCCTATTTTTTTACGGTGCATTCATAAATTAAAGAGGCCTGCCTTTGCAACCGGCATGCTTTGTGAATACACCCTTTTGTGATCTCTTTGTTGTCGTCATTTTGATGTTCCACTAAAATGGCCGACAACAAAGACATGGCATGTGCAAGGCATGCCGGTTGCAAAGGCCCCTTGAAAATAGGCCTTACCTGCTTTTCCTTTTTCTTCAATGAGTCCTTCAACTTTCAGTGCTAGCTGCGTATCAACATTAACTAGAACTGGATCATGAGCAGATTTCGATGACGGTGATACAGAAAGCTAAAAAGAAACAAGATTATGTTTCAATTAAATGAGGGCTGTGTAAAGTTTCCATCGAATAACACAAAGAATAACACTTTCTTCCGAGTGAGCTTCATTTATTTACTCCATGATTTTGTCTCGTGCTTCGAACATAACATACAACAAAAGCGCATGCGCAACATAACATAGAAAAGGGGATAATAACGTCACAGGCTGATGCAGAGCTGAACCGAAGTTTATGACTAAATTGTATTTTTGAGTCATTGAATTCTCCCAGTACGATAATAAGTTATTTGTTGGACGTTGGAAAAAATGCAGAAATGTTGTTAAAGTTCTGCTCACCCAGTGCTTTAAAGGAAATCGGCAAAGGTAAATAGGGTTGTCTATAAATAGAACAAAGAAAACACACTGACACATAATTGTTTTTTGGCTATGCTTTGTTTATGACACGTGGCTAGCTTCGATTTCAATGAGATATTTCTAGATTTTTGCTCCTTGCGAATGCAAGCTTTCAACTAAAACAAAAACTACAAGAACGAGTTTGCGCTCGTGTCAATATTTCATTTCATCGTAACCCTGACCTGACATCTAATGTCAGACAGAATCCAGTATAGTATCCATTAGTTTTTAATCGTTAGTACCGGGTGTCTCAAAAAAAAAGTACCCCCTTTTGACTGCAAAAAGGATCTAATCGATAAGATATCGGGACTTTCCAACTGCACAGCTAAATTTGTTACTCTTCAACTTAAATGCACGTACCTTGCATTTATAGATCGTCCACCAAACACCGGAGATACGAGCTCCCGAGGTCAAAATTTTGAGTGCACCTGAAACCAGAGCTTTTGAGAAAGGGCCTAACCATGATTTGATATCATGAGCATTTTCCAACGGAATTTTAAACTGTTAATTTTAGTCTTTGCTTTTGAAAAGAATCATAGACGCATAGCCACGACCCTAATTAAGCAAATAGAGGAAAAATGTGGTGAGAATAATAAACTCGTGCCACATCTCCAAAATAAGCGTGCATGCGCTTTTTTTTTTTTCTTCTTTGATGCAAATAACTTTTCAATGGAATGCAAGGAGCGATTAGTTCCCCAAAAGAAATGTTCTTTCAAGAACAATTGAAACATCTTAAAGTAGAATATTTTCAAAAGTAAAAACAAATTTGAAAATTCCTTTGGAAAATTCCCAAAAAATCAAATCATGGTTAGGCCCTTTCTCAAAACCTCTGGTTTCAGGTGCACTCAAAATTGTGACTTTGGGAGCTCGTATCTCCAGTGTTTCGCGAACGATCTATAAATGCAAGGTACGTGCATTTAAGTTGAAGATTGCCAAATTTAGTTGCGCAGTGGAAAAGTCCCGAAATGTTATCGTTTCGTTCCTTTTTCCAGTCAAAAGGGGGTACTATTTTCTGAGACACCCGGTAGTGTAGTTTATATGTAGCTTTTGGAAATTGTATATTTAGTTGTATTTTAGGTTTCTGTTCTTCATGTGGAGGCCTTGGGGTAGTCATGATCTCTTGCTCCCCTTGGTATCGTTTTTGTAGTGTTGTATGGTAGCACATTCGTAGTTAGGTAATTCGAAATTGTCAATTTTTTACATTGAATTTATGAAAAAAAAGCTTTTAACCTTGCACAAACCTTTTAATTAAGTTCTTAATTACGAGAGGTTTACCTTGATAGTTGTCATCTGCACGCTGTTGAAGAAATACGCAGGGTATGGAATAGGCATTTCAATTTGACTTGCAACTGCTTGGCTCAGACATTGCGTTTGCTGAAAGAAACAAGAAAACAACATCATCAAACGTAAAATCTCCCGGGGACAATCTCCTGCACCAGAAGTGAGACTCTAATAAGCGCAATTTTCTGTATTGCAGTCCCATTTATTATGAAGCAGCTATCTAAGGGTGTGTTTGATTGGTAATTCCAAACCTACCAAATTCTGAAAACAGTAAACTTCGCAGAGACGGAAATATATTTCCCAATCAAACACAAAAATTTTGAAACGGTAGGTTTCGGATTCACCACCAGGGTTTGCTATTGAAAGCGAGAATTTCTCAAAAGTCTGCCAAACCTTCTGCCTTTTGGAGAAGAAGGTTTAGAAGGCCTTCCAAACCTACCAAACCTACCGCTTCGAGAATTTCGGAGTCAATCAAACACAAATTCCGAGTCTACGAAGTCTACTGTTTTCAGAATTGGTATCAATCAAACACACCCTAAAAGATCTTTTATCTCTTATAGATCTCTTACATGGTCTTATAACAGCATTTTGTATACCCATGCAACTGCCAACATTTATTTTGTGTGACTAACCTATTAAGAGAAAAATTGGCTTACCAAATGACAAACTGGTGCATCCTTGACCTGAGTGGCTAGGCCCTAGCAAGAAAAAAGAAAAGATACAAAAAGTAAAGCATCGCAACTAAACAAAAATATACGTCATTCTCAGTCCCTGAGGATCAAGAATCCTGAGGATCAAGAATCAACGGTTATACTGCAAATTAAGATCCTCTGAAATAAAGATACATATATAAACGGTTTTTAAATGCCTCAACGACCTTGCTCCTAGATATCTTAGCGAACTTTTCATCAAAAACGCTGATTGCGCCGCACGCAACCTACGAAATACAACCACTGACTTAAGGCTACCTTTGAAAAGTTCTTCTACTGGACAAAAATGCTTTTCGTTCAGAGGTGCAAAAAACTGGAATAGCCTTTCAACTGAGNAACGTAACTAAAACCCACGCTATGTTGATTACCACCAAACATAAGAAGAAGCATCTCGAGATTTCCGGTCAAACTTTCCAACCTTCCATTCGCGAGACGAGTGTCGAAGTTGCAAGTAACACTAAATACTTAGGTGTCCAAATAGACGAACATCTCTCATGGAAGGAGCACATAAAAGCGGTCACTGCGAAAGCCTCGCGTGCAATTGGCTTCTTGAAATACGCCAAAAAGTATCTTCCTATTGCAGTCGTGAAAACTCTCTATAGTAGCATCGTTGAGCCTCACTTCCAATACTGTTGCTCTGTCTGGGGTTGCTGCAATTCCACTGACATCTTACAATTGCAAAGACTTCAAAACAGAGCAGCTCGTGTCGTGACTAATAGTCAGTTCGATGCTCCTAGTAAACCTTTGATACAAAGTTTAGGTTGGCAAACGATCGAGCAGTTGATTGATAGACAATCAAAAATGACGGTTTTTAAATGCCTTAACGACCTTGCTCCTAGATATCTTAGCGAACTTTTCATCAAAAACGCTGATTGCGCCGCACGCAACCTACGAAATACAACCACTGACTTAAGGCTACCTTTGAAAAGTTCTTCTACTGGACAAAAATGCTTTTCGTTCAGAGGTGCAAAAAACTGGAATAGCCTTTCAACTGAGGTTGAGCAGGCATCTTCACTTAATGCCTTCAAGAACCATATTTAGACTAGAGCGATGTGTAGATATTTTAGACTAGATTAGCATTATACATTCCAATAGATTAATAAAACATTCCATTTATCGTAAATAGGTTTTTTTTCTTTTAGTTATATTATATTAACATCATTGTACTGTATTTTAGATGGAGGGCCCCTTGAAAATCAGCATTTGCTGAAGGGTTACCCTCCTTAAAAATGTGAAATCAAATCAATCAAATCAAATCAAATCAAATCAAATCAAATCAAATCAAATCAAATCAAATCAAATCAAATCAAATCAAAAGAAACAAGTGGAGCCGGAGAATATATGAGAAAATCATACAGGCTGAAGGCTGAAAACAATATAACAATTGAATTATTGAATTGATAAATGAATTTCATAAGTTTTGCAGAAATCGTAATTTTCGATACTTTCTTGGACCCAATTTTGCCAGCCCTTATTGGCATTGCTTTTGGTCCCCCGGCGGAAAAAGGGCCGGCGTTCGAGGTTTGTCTACGCCAACACCGACAAGGGCCGGCGTAAAAGGGCCGACGTAAAATCAGGGTTGGTGAAATAAGGGCCAACAAAGTTCTATGTTTCGACTCAAACGTCAGCTAAGCTCTCATCTGTCTACTTTTCTAGGTTAGAAAACGAAGAAGATTTATCTTACCTCAACGATTTCTACAATGTTTTGGTTCATCGATGATATTGCTTGAATATGACGGTGACTATCAACGCTTTCGCCTTTCAGTGATGAATTCGATAATTCCGAGGATAGAACACTGTAAAAAACGTATAAGATACCGTTAGGCAGAAACAGCTCCCCTACACAAAGTAAACTTTTTAAATATTGCTGTTACGTTGTAACATTGCTTAAGACAGAATAACTAGGCCAGTTTAAGGTTTCTAGAGCAAGCGAAGAAGAACTTGAAGGCAATGGAAGATATTTGACGCAAGGGAGAGAGGAATACTGGAAAACAATAATTTTCTGCCACAAAAGTGCGTTTATATGACGCAAAAAGGGTATGGAAAATTTGAACTCCTAAAGAACTCGCAAAACCTACGAGTCTCGGCATATATGGCAGATTTTTGTCTTAGCTTGTCGTGTGTAGTCTTTGCCTTATGTTTCCATGTTGGCTGCAGAAGAGATGTGCAAGCTCGTGCCCACTGAAGTTTCGCTCATGTTATCTGTGTCCGCAATGTTCGTAGTTTGTAGCGGCAGTTATCCCTCGCAGTCTTTTAATGATAAATAAACAAACTATATGGCTTGTGAAGCTACGGAAAGATATCGGGTAGCAGTGAAAACCATCTTTCGAGAAAGCATGGGTAAGACTGCAACCATTTCAGCTTTGGAAGAAGTTCCTCGGCCGTGCTAATAGCACTTGAAAACTTTCTTGGGTGTTTTCAAATTAAGAACATGAAATCGAGATTCTTACTTTCCCTCTCTTCTGTTGAGAATGAGAATTTCAATACTGTAAACGATCAGCTGACAGCTCTCTTGCAATCTTAAAGAAATGTCAAGGATGTAATATGGACATAAAACAAGTTAATAACTTAAGCTTGGTTTTCGTGGGCTTTTTATGGGGCATAGTTTTCAAAATAATAATTCTGCTATTAATTAACTCACTATGCTCTGTAAATTAAATATGGAGCAACCAAACAATTTCTGAGACATAATTATACCTAGGGTGTGAAAATATTTAGTGCCAACCATGATGGGGACCAGATGACCAAGTGTCGTTCCCTGCTGTGGTTGGCACATAGTAATTTATTTTGTAATTGTTTTAATTTTTAGATGAATATAAAAAAAAAACTTCTCTGGGGTCGCAACATGGGGTCACTTTCTCGCAGATGAAAATTGGAAAGATCAGTCTGACGAGGGGCTATTTGCAACCATTTGAAAAATATCGTGTGTCAGTATTCTTATACCGTTTCTGTTGTCGTAGTTTATATTCAATTGGAAATTTTAACGGATTTTTGACTCAAAAGGAAATATAAACAATGCATTCGGCTAGTCTGCACTTTAGCGGACCAGTTTTCAATATCGGCAAGTTATGTGTCATGGGGTAAGGGTTTGGGTCAGAGTTAGGTTTTTGGAAAAGAGGTTTTTAGGGTAAGTCAAAGGTTAGTTAGGGTAAGTTAGGTTTAGTTAGGGTATGTTAGGGTTAGTTAGGGTTAGTTGGGGTGAGGTAGGGTTTAGTTAGGGTTAGTAGGGTATTTGGTCAAATACGTTCCCGAGAGATATGACATAAAGCTGGTCCGCTAAAGTGCAGTCGTCCCATGTTTTCTATCTGGAAAAGGATACAATTGTATGATTTGCAACGTTGATGGATCTGCATTGAATGACATACGATACAGCGTTCCAAGTCCGTTGCCGATTGTTGAAAATGACTTTACACATGACTGAAACTAAATAAAAGAATCATTGAATTGAATTGCATTCAATTGAATTGCATTGAATGACATACGATACAGCGTTCCCAGCCCATTGGCGATTGCTGAAAATGACTTTACACATGACTGAAACTAAATAAAAGAATCACGTTTAGATTAAGATCAAAATTTGAAAAGATTGAATAATAGGTGAATCCACAGAAAATGTTTAAACTAGAGTGGCATCGCCCTTGTTTTGTCACCTCTACAGTCAACAATAACTTTCTGTGTAACTGTGTGAAAAGTATTCTAGCGTGGAGTCGAATCTCTCGAGCAAAGAATTCTTAGCATCGAGTTGTCGGGACGGCCTAAAACTCTATTAATGCACTTTGCCACCTCAGATTCAACATAAATCAAGTAGAACGAGCCGCAATGACAGGTGCTTGCAACAAGTTTCTTCATCTTGTTACAGTGGAATTATTAGGCTAATGTTTCAGAACTGTGGCCACAGAACGAAGAAGAAATGTGCAGCCAAAAAAAAAACGCAAAGTGCATTTCAAAGATACTTAAATTTTCATAGCAGGTATGCCTTGGAAAAAACTTCTTAAATCTTCCTTTTTATCAAACAAAAACAACAAAGCTAGTTTCCCTTGGGAAAATGGCGCAAGCAAAGTATTTTGGCGGGCTAGTAGTTATTTGTTGGGCCCAAGCCCATTTCTACAGAATTTGAAAAAAGAGCAGCGGCTAAGGGCCTAAAAGGTTGGGTGATAAAACATGGACGATGTTACTCTAGTGCACTTTTTGGGACATCTGATACAACGTGACGAACTATCACTTTGTAAAATCAATGTAAAAATCAAACTATTAACCTGACTGCCTAATCTGCTGAGTTGATGAACTTCTTGTCCTGTTTGTATTGAAACAGCCATCGCAATGGCAGGCGGAGGACACGTCCTTAGGCTACCACAACATGTGATCAATTGTGAATAAGCATGAAGCATCTCTGAACGAAGCTTCGCAAACTTGTATTGGAAATATAATGCATGATCAGGAGTAACACTGGCCTGCAATAGGATCGAAAGATGATATGTTATTGATAAATTTAATCAAAATATTATCCAATCAATCTTGATGCAGATTGATTCGTTTATCGACAAATATCGTCGACGATACATTGACACGCTGATAGGGTTATAGGTTAATAAATAAATGGACTGGCTGGCTGGCTGGCTGACCAGTAGGATTGAATAATTCCGCGTTGGTTTTGGTTGACGCGGTGACAGGTGCAAAATTGCCATATAATAAGGGAACATATTGCCTGCTTCTCGATAAGTCAAAATGCCGCAACAGAAAGGGTCTACTTGTTAGATAGAGCACCTGAGGATGTGCCTGCCAACGGGGTCTCAATTTCAGTAAAAAAATCTATGGCAGGAGTTAATGAGATGAACACATGATAGACTTCTACGTGTTTTAAATGCAAACATCGCCACACAAATTATCGCTAAAATCAATAGCTGGACAAAGTAAGATATTCCTAAGAGACCTGGTATCTACAATACTAAACCAATACTAACTTTTTGCGAGGGCAATACGGAAAAATATCAAGGCTCGGTCAATACGATGACCGAGGGCTTGATATCTCGGTATTACCCGAAGCGAAAAGTTAGTATTTGGTTTATTACCCGATCTCGAGGAAACAAGAGAAAACAATAATCGCAATGATACGCTAGAAGCAACGCAAGACTGAAGCGCCATTTTGTATCCCTTGACGACGGGCAATACGGGAAAATATTGCCCGCTCCTCGACCAATCAAATTTGTTATTGTGTTCTCTGCCCTGAAGATCGGGTAATAAAACTGGGTACGCAAGATTTGAGAATTTTTATCAATATCGGACGATTCGCATTTATTTGCAAGAAGGTACAGAAATCATATGTTTTTAATCAAACTTACTTTAAGGTCAATGAGACCCTCTTGATAATAATTGAATGCAAGGGTAAGTTGTTCAAGCGTCTTCGCTTGTGTCGTGCATTTTTCCATTAATGAATTTTCTGCCTTCTGAAAACTTGACAATGATTTCATCCACAAGTAATTGCTCTCAGATGAAACCTACAAAATGTCGCAGCAAAAGTTGAAACGTTTCGATGATGCAAAATGGTATTAAAAATACTCTGAAGTTAAAGCCTACTCAACATACAAGGGTAGGAAGAGCAATGAACAGTTGAAAATGGTTGATCTGTTGAATGCATTATCAGTATGTGCTGGTTGCTATAACCCACCAAGCATTGTTTCAGGTTTTCATTAAGGAAAATCCGAAGAAAATACATCTTGCTATTCAGCCACTTCATAACTTTAATCGGCATCAAACATAAGCCACAGAGACCCTTGCTTGCAGGAGCCATAATACTACATAAAGATGGCGGAATTTTCAGGGCTTTGCTGCAAAAACCCTTTTCAGAGCAATGGTCCCAAAGGCTCGAAGGTACCGAGCATGTTTATCATGCTTCAAAATGCCGCCCAAAAAGTAATGAAAATGGTCGCATTAGGGCTTAAAAACCAAATTTATAGACAAAGTAAACTGGAAATAATTGTTCGATTCGATTTACAGGCACTTACTCCTGAAAGGATACGGGAAAAGTTTTCATGTCAGTTGGAGCGTGAAAAATACATCCAAAGCACTTACCTTATTAACTAGTGATTCAAACATGTTTCCGGCAAGTAGAGGAAATCCCTAAAAAAGAATCAAAATACATTTCATCAACAGACATTAAAATTACCTCTAAGCAGTTAAAAATTAGATTGAACCAAAATAATTAACGGAAGCCAGCGCGGTTAGGTTGGGCTTGGGTATTTGCAAAGATCTTGGTTTTACCACACTTCTGTTTGAGATCGCGGGATCGAGCCCCCTGCTATCGAAAATTTATATTAGAGGCCCTTTACATGAAAAATTTCAGCCCGTGCTTAGTTCAACACGGGATAAGTTTTAACAGCATTGCTTATTTTGCCTTGCGTTTACATGATATCTCAACAAGGGCTGAGATAAGGTCACATGACATGAATGTTGTCACAAACAATAGAAGCAGGAATGCGAACCCCATTCAAAAAGTTGATTGATTGCGGAAATAGATTCGATCTCCTTTGTTCGCATTCTAATCTTTAATTTCAACACGCCCCGAGCTAAAATTATTTGCGTTTACATGGATATTTTCACTAATCTCAACCCGTGCTGAAATTTCAGCGTTCAGCCCGTGTTCAGTTTCAACTCACCCTCCTTCATGTAAACGCGATGAAGGCTTAGACCGTCAACTGAGTTGAAACTCAGCACGTGTTGAACTCAGCACGGGCTGACATTTCTCATGTAAAGGGCCTCTTAATCTAATAAAAAACAACAACAACGATACCTACCAGACGTGCAGCTTGTCTTCCAATTCGATAACAAATCCAAAGCTTCTCTTCTTTGATGTTTGCAAATTTGTCAATGATACTTTTTTGCAGCAAAACACTTGCTTGTTTATCATTGCCAAAGCCAGATTGTAAGACTAGCGTCACTAAAGCAACCTGCGAAGAACGTTACTAAATTTACTAAAGTAAAATTCCCTTCTGTCTTTTCATGATAAAAAAGTCTCCAATAAAATTTCCGATTTCCTTCAAAGTAAAGACTTGGCGAAGAAAAATGGCAAAAAAAAGGAAAAAGGGGCAGACGGAAGAGAAGATACCATCACCAAAATATTTGTTACGAAACGAATCTGGTAAAAGCAGGCGTCCTTCGCCCTTTCACAATCCGTTTCCTTTTTATGTCTATCAATGCCTATCTGCATTTGATGCCCCCTTTCCTGAACAATTTTTAATTAACAGCCTTAATTACTTGGTTTTTTCGGTTGATAGGATTTTTGAGAATAGAATACTATATGTATGACAATCACCAACGTTCACCAACGTGAGTAATTCATTAAACCGTAATGTGAGATTTCTTTCGCATTTATTACTTATTGATCTTCGAGGTTTCTTCATCTTACACGTTTTGCCATTGGTCAAAAAATCTTCAGAAAATCTTACCAGTGTTTCTTCATCTTTTGATGTTTGCAGTGTACCAACAGATTCTGAGACGCATTCTACGAGTTTTACTCTATGTTTCTGGAGGTCGGTAGATGAATTTGTCGCTGTTTTTACTAAGCAATGGCAGATTTCAAGCAAGCAATCGCCTGAAGAGAAGCAGAATAATTATCAGTAATTATTGTCAAGGTAACGGTAGATGCTAAAAAGGGCAATTGACAAATGGCACAACGCAAAACTAGCTGATCGTACAATAACTTGAGTACCTGTATCGATTTAAAGCTCCGTAATGGAATGTAGATACTTCAGAAAAGACATTGGCTGCGGTCACACTAGAGTTTCTTCCCATTATAATGTGAATTATTTTGCGTTCTTGAAATTTACTCTTGTGGTCAGAAAACACGGTATTATAACGATATAATTATTATAATGTAATGTAATGTAATGTAATGTAATGTAATGTAGTGTAGTGTAGTGTAGTGTAGTGTAGTGTAGTGTAGTGTAGTGTAGTGTAGTGTAGTGTAGTGTAGTGTAGTGTAGTGTTGTGTAGTGTAGAAGAGTGTCGTGTAGCGTA
>REGM01000076.1:248109-267922 GCA_004194415.1 Aurelia aurita | reverse complement strand
AGTGTAGTGTAGTGTAGTGTAGTGTAGTGTAGTGTAGTGTAGTGTAGTGTAGTGTAGTGTAGTGTAGTGTAGTGTAGTGTAGTGTAGTGTAGTGTAGTGTAGTGTAGTGTAATATAATGTTGTGTAATGTAATGTAATATCCTTGTTATTATTATTATTATTATTATTATTATTATTATTATTATTAACAGAAAAGTAAAAAGTAGAAAACACAACTGTTACTTCGGCAATACATTTCGATAGAAAATCTTCGTCAGTTCATTATTATTATTATTATTATTATTTTATAGTGCAATGTAGTGTAGTGTAGTGTAGTGTAGTGTAGCGTAGCGTATTGTAGTGTAGTGTAGTGTAGTGTAGTGTAGTGTAGTGTAGTGTAGCGTAGCGTATTGTAGTGTAATGTAGTGTAGTGTAATATAATGTTGTGTAATGTAATGTAATATCCTTGTTATTATTATTATTATTATTATTATTATTATATTAAACTAAAAGCACCATCAATAAAATAACAGAAAAGTAAAAAGTAGAAAACACAACTGTTACTTCGGCAATACATTTCGATAGAAAATCTTCGTCAGTTCATTATTATTATTATTATTATTATTTTATAGTGCAATGTAGTGTAGTGTAGTGTAGTGTAGTGTAGTGTAGTGTAGTGTAGTGTAGTGTAGTGTATTGTAGTGTAATGTAATGGTTTCATTGTTCAAAGCAGCCAAAATTAAAGAATTCTCAGACTTTGCAAGCATAGCAGTAACGTAGTGATATCTTCAAGAACAGTAATCTATTCCCATCGAATTGTATGAGCCTCCTTCCAATACGACCGAGAGGAATGGGGTGCAAAAGGAGATTCGCTGTTTGGAAGGAGGAACTCCATTAGTTAGTTGGATTCTGCGAGCCGTCGCCAGGGGCGGAGGAGGGATCGATTCAATCTCATCTCGAAATGATCGTTGCTTAAAGAGAGTGAGTGAGAGAAAAGTGTGGCCTTATAAATGATTGGGCCCCTAGGGACTAAATCCAGCACTTTTCCACTTTTCCACTACAAATTCCTGTTTCTATTGAAATTTGGCACCCCCAATCCGATGAGAATAGTGAGCATCGTAATAGCATGGCATTACAATGCAGTATGATGAAGAAGTGAGTAAACAAGAGACATAGGTTACCTGAAACGGTTGACAACATTTCCATAAGAAATCCAGTTAGATTACCCTTAAGATTTGCTGAAACAGTGGCGATTGATGCAATACTGTTTAAACAACGCTGAAACGAGATATAGCTACGTCAGTTGAAATAATTGAAAGGGAGAAAAGCTAGTCAAATATAAATGGGCGATTTCTAACCGAGCATCCTTCAAATCTTCAACAAAAGAGAACCGAAGTCTGGAGGGGAGCAATGTCTCCCTTAGACCAATATTTGAGAAAACGTCTGGGAAAATCTTCTATGGTAGCTTATATTAAAGAAACTTTCACTTTTGGGGCGTTCGATTTTGGAGATGACCATCAAGCACTAAGAGATGTAAGATAAATGAATGAATGAATGAATGAATGAATGAATGAACGAGTGCCACAGTTGCTCGTTCTTTTCATGATCTTGATCGAGAAGTAATCCTCTCACACAAAGAGATTGCAAAACATTTCCAATGCAAAACTTGATATGTTTACCTACAATACCGTATCAACCTGCTTCTAAGCCTTTAGAACAAGCTTAAAGGGGTCTTTGCAACCAGCATCCCTTGCACGTGCCATCTCTTTGATGGCGGCCATTTTCGTGGACCATGAAAATGGCGACAACAAAGAGATCACAAAAGGATGTATTCACAAAGCATGCCGGTTGCAAAGGCCCCTTTAAAACTGGTTACGTAAAATGAAGAGCTGAGACTGACAGATTTGCCATTTAAAAAAGTAATGTAATGTCCTTTAATACATAAGTAGATGCTTGCTCATACCTTGAGAGATGTTATTGAAGTTTCTGCGATACATAGCGCAGTCAATAACTGCATATCATTCTCTAGCTTACTGAGCTGATCTGAGTGTAAAGTAACTCCTAAAACAATGGGTAAAGAAAATCAACTATCGGCACCATTTTTATTTCGCAGCAAGATATTACGAGAATTATAAGAGACCTCCTTACAGATCTATTGTAGCACGAGATCCACTTTCTATGGCAAAAGAAAAGTTTGGAAGCCATGCTCATAATAAGGTACTTATGATAAGCTACATATAAAGCAAGTTACTTATGAAATCTCGGACCAAATAACAAGAATTGCACCCCTGCATGACAATAACAGCCCGGGGGTACTATGTACTACTTGGAAGCCATGCTCGTGATAAGCTACTTATGATAAGCTACATATAAAGTAATGTTCTTATGAAATCTCGGACCAAATAACAAGAATTGCACCCCTGCATGACAATAACAGCCCGGGGGTAATATGTACTACTTGGAAGCCTTGCTCATGATAAGCTGCTCGTGATCAGCTACATATAAAGCAAGTTGCTTATGAAATCTCGGACCAAATAACAAGAATTGCACCCCTGCACGACAATAACAGCCCGGGGGTACTATGTCTAATTTGGGAACTGGAAATGTGCCACCTGGAAAGAACTCGATTTTCACGATTATGGTATAAGGAACGATATCGATTATTGCAATTTTGATATAAAGAACAGTATCAATTTTCACGATTTTGATATTTTCAAAAAATTGGTATAAGGTCGGGCATCCATGTTGAAAAATTGGTATATAAGGTTGGGTATACATATCCGGTATACATTTTCAAAAAATTTGTATAAAAAATGGGTGCCCTTTGAAGCATGGCGGCAAGTCCCTAACCAAAATTTCTTCCAAGTACCCCCTCCGGGGACAGTAACAATGAAAACAAATTGAGATATGAATTTTAAGTCGGAGTCACAACCACTCTTCTTTCACGGATCGTGATAGAAATGTTCTTTCCTTTAATCGACGGCAGTCGCAGCTAATGATTAGTTAGCCTGAAAACATTTAAATGTAAACGTAATTGTCTTGTGCTCACCTTCGTTAGCTTTACAAACTAAGATATGAGTTCTTGTTGCCAGAGCCAAAGTTGCACAGTTGATGTTGATAGAGTCTGATAAACATTCTTGCATCTCCATTGCTAGAAATCAAAGAATAAAGAGTTTAATGTCCGGGTTGAACAATCAAAACCTCCGGGTTAAACAATCAACTTTTTGCTTATATTTTACTTAGAACTCTTTGCTTGAGTAGAGTTTTACTGTGATGATCGAGCGGTGGCCAAAAGGCCCATCAAACCTTTCACGTGTGCGTTTGTGCAGAGCTGGTAAAAGGTAGCAGTCCAAGGCAAACGATCTAATTCTTAAAACAACACTATCGAACTAAAGAGCTTCAATTCACAGCCAACAAAGCAAGGTTGAATATTATAAAACAAAAGATTCCGCCCTCCGACAACACAAAGCTATTTAAAGCTATTTACCATCCTAAATAATAGATTTCACACCTCTGGGTGCACTCAATCAAATCAAAATAAACAGTGAGAGAAAAATATAATGCTCGGCTGCGTTGAAGGTGCCAAATTTTTCTTCAGAAAGGCAAATCGCTGTGTAATATCAGAGACATGAATCTTTTGTTGTACAAAATTTACCCTTCACGCCAACAAAAAATTTGACTCAATTCAAACTTCTTCGCAAAAATTTTGAACGAGCCAGTTGGGTGGTCATACTGCCATACTTTAAACGTTGTTCAGATGCCAGGGAGCATTCCGCCGAATTGTAGAACGGCTTTCAATATGATCAATATCCCCCCTACTACCAGCAAGAGCGAACTGTAAAACAAAAGAATCATGTCTCCGATACGATAGTACAAAGCGATTTTTGGTTCGCAAGAAAAAATTTCGCACCTCTGATTGCACACAATCAAATGAAAACAAACAGAAAGATTAAAAATTTATAGTTGGCGGTACTAAAGGTTGCAAATAGCTTTATCATATCGGAGATCTGAATCTTTTGTTTTACAGACGTCTCTGTCCCTTGCCTGAAAAATACGCACTTCAAATTGATTTGTTCATAATTTGGTAATGACGGTGGTAGCATATGCATGCTATACTAACCTTTTCTGTTGAAGCATTTTGCTTTTCCAACTGACTTTGACAAAGTACACAAAACATCTAATGAAGCGAGTTTCAATTGATCAGACAGTGAATCTGCTGCAAACTCAGTCAGGTCCTGCAACGAATTATGACTACAGGTTAAATTGAATGATAGATTTTTGGAATGTCGAATTTTCGGATTACTAATTTCCTGAATGATATATCATAAGTTCGGGAAAATGTTGGAAAAAATTATGAACACATTTCTTCTTTGATGAGCTTCCCAAATAAGTGATTTGTTGAGTGATGCAGCCATAAAAGAAATAAACCTCGCAGATAGATGGTCTGCACAGGATTTGAAAGTATATAAGAAATGGAGAAAGTTTATCTGGAGGTTTGATGTGAGAGGACTCAACTGCAACTGTATGGATATCAAAGTAACTGACTATTGACCTTTTAAAAAGGAATTATTACCTCGACATGTTTCTCCGTCCATAAATGTGGTCCCTTCTTCGCAAGAGTTCTCAAATTCTTTAAGGCACCAAATTTTACTTGCTTTCTTGGGTCAGATTTCGTATAATGGATCAAAATATCCACCTAAATGATTTTAAAGTGAAATTGTGAATATATAAATCTAGCTTTACAGCAAAAAACAAGATACATTAAGACGTTTATTCTAGTGAACACAGCGAACATAGGCTCCAAATCTTTAAAAAAGGTGGTGCAAATAGCTGTTTTATCTCTGTGTGGATTGAATGGCTGGCAAGGAATCCAAGCAAACTTTTGAAAACAAATTAAAACGATCGTATCTTCCAAATTAATCAAGAAAATTTGATGCAATTTTCAAGAAAACCATAGTTTTCTAAGGTCTACAATATAGTATAGTGGTTAACAAAAGTCTGTCGCTTTTTTATCTCTGTGTGGATTAAATGGCTGGCAAGGAATCCAAGCAAACTTTTGAAAACAAATTAAAACGATCGTATCTTCCAAATTAATCAAGAAAATTTGGTGCAATTTTCAAGAAAACCATAGTTTTCTAAGGTCTACAATATAGTATAGTGGTTAACACAAGTCTGTCGCTTTTCTGGTTTACGATCTGGAAATCTGTTTTTAGGAGTACTATANTTAATCAAGAAAATTTGATGCAATTTTCAAGAAAACCATAGTTTTCTAAGGTCTACAATATAGTATAGTGGTTAACAAAAGTCTGTCGCTTTTTTATCTCTGTGTGGATTAAATGGCTGGCAAGGAATCCAAGCAAACTTTTGAAAACAAATTAAAACGATCGTATCTTCCAAATTAATCAAGAAAATTTGGTGCAATTTTCAAGAAAACCATAGTTTTCTAAGGTCTACAATATAGTATAGTGGTTAACACAAGTCTGTCGCTTTTCTGGTTTACGATCTGGAAATCTGTTTTTAGGAGTACTATAGAATGGACATTTAATGTTTCCGAGTATTTGACTTTAAAGACTCGATGTGCATTGATGAGAGTTTATTCACCTTGAGAATGATACAATCTTTTTCTACAGAAAAAATTGTAACTTGGCACTTATCTGGCAGAAAATATGGGTAGAAATACCAATACCTGACTTGGGATGTTGATGACAGTTGCAGTAGCGAGCGAAGTCAGTGTATGCAGGGTGACCAAAACAAAATCTGCTGCTGGGTATGCTTTTAGTAAGGAAAGACACAGCTCTTGTACCTAAAATGAGATTAAGTGTGCAGCAATACATACAAACAAAATTTCGTTTTTGATTTTGATCAAATTTCATGATCTTAGAGACCTAGCTTAGTTGTAAATTTGTAAAATTTTGTTAAGTATTTAACAAGTATATTTTGCATGATTTGCTATCAAAAATGAACGATTCATTTTATATATATGACATCCATAAAGTCATCAATAGCTGAAAAAATATGAAATAGGAAAGGGTAAAGTTACAAGAATATGGCTAGATTCATTAAACATAGATAGCACAAACAGCAGTATATACCTCATCATGCACATAAACATCTTGCATGGTATCGGTAACAAGAATCCTACTAAACATACCTCGTTGGCTGATTTGAGATCATGATACATATACTGAAATGCAGGTATAAGTTTCAGCTTCATGTCGATTGGAGTTGATACACCTAAAAGAAGATAAATGAAGACGACCTTTTCGTAATGAAGCGAAAGTTACTTAGGCAAAGTTCACACTGCTCCGTTTTCATTTCTATTCGTTTTTGTTGATGAAAACGCTGCCCCTTCACATCGCTCCGTTTTCAGATGAAAACGCTATGAATACGATAGATGTTCACACTGCTCCAGCAAAATGATGTTGTTAATCCCTATAGAAATGTTAATCCCCTTTTAAAAACAAAGCATTTTGTTAGTAGCTGTCAAAAAGGCACCAATCGCGAGTTTGTAGGCCATTGTAATCAACAGCCTATACAAAGGAATGCGAAGCGTTTTCAAATTTATCCGTTTTCATTAGCGTTTTCGAACAGCTCCGTTTTCAAAGCGGAGCAGTGTGAACGCAAGGCCAAAACGGATTAGTTTTGTTCTGTTTTCGTATGAAAACGGAGCAGTGTGAACGGGGCCTTCGTGTCATCAACCACGAAATTGATAATTACGTTTGGACCTCAAAATTTCAAAGAATATTTTTATCTATATTAAATTCTAGACCTATAGCAAAATAAGAAATCAAAGGAAATTGAAGATTTCCAAACCTTCTATCATTTCTGCAATTTTGTGACAAATTCCTTCAGCAAATTGCCTGAAACAAACACAAATATTATCTTGAAATTAACCATTGAGAGCTCCTTAAAAATTTCCTTGGTTGATGAAAGCAAATATGTTTATCGGTACAAGGTTTCCATGACATGTGACACAACATTACATTCAATTACATAATCTATTAAGATCTATAGTCTATCTCAAATTAGATGTCACATGAGATTTGCGATAATGCAAAATTACTCATGCAAAACACTTCACTTATTTTTATTCGCCGACATTTTCACGTGACATCTAATTTGATACAAACTTTAATTTCTTTGCTTAAACTGTTAAACTTAAACTAAATACAATTACACATTAATACTACAACACACGATAAAAAAGTTGTCACTTGAAATCGTACACTAAGCCAATTTGAAGAGTTATGATTAAATCTTTAGTCTAGATCCCAACTTATACTTAGCGACATTTTGTCAACTTTTCAATTGGCTGCATTCCGAGTTACAAATGATTTCTTGAAAACTATTAGTTTTGAAATGGCCTAAATCAATCGGAAAACATCGATCAAATTTTCTAAAGACTGAACTTGAAAGGACCAAATGAAAATGTTTCTATTTATCAATCTGAAGGTTTTGCATTGATAAAAGTAATACTAAATTTGTGCAAGCATCAAACGACCCTTCGTGCAACAGATCATAACAAATCCATTGCAAAATTCTCAAGCCGTTTTGAAGTGATACCTATCTACTTCAGTCTTTAGGAAATTTGATCGCTGTTTTAAAATCGATTTAGGTTGTTCCCAGACAACAAAATTTCACAAAATTGCTCATAACATAATAAGTAGGCACAAAAAGTTGTGAGTTAAAACCAACCTTGATTGTTTACAAAAGCATTTGGTTGCAAAGATGGCGGCTTCAACCTCAACTTGGTCATGCGAATCAAGAGAACTTCGAATGCTGCAGAACAAATTCAGAAATATGTTAGCTACACTCCCGTCATGAAAGTATCCAGACAGCCAGAACAAAATGGCGCCGAAATTTGACTGTTAGCCTTTTGACTCCAAAACGCCATTATGTGGCCAACCATTATGTGGGAACCAATGATTTTACAACCAACAATTTGCTTATCAATCATGCAAGCAAGGAAAAAATGAAAAATTGAAAACCAAAGTAAGTTTAATGATATGTATATACATATGAAGGTGAAGGTGAAGTTGCGTTTTTTAGCGCCAAGCGCTGGGATCGCAGAAGTAGAGAAGACCGAATCGAGTCCGCGACCCCNTTGTCATGACGCTCAAATGGTGGGGCTCTACCTGGGATCGAACCCTGTCGGCCTGACTGTTCTGGCTGCAAAGTCAGAGGATTACACCACTGCGCCACAACACCTTCAAACGTAATAACATATGTAATAACTTAATCATTTTTTGCATAAAGATGCACAAACCTGTAATGGATATTTTTTCTGTCAGATATTATGCAAGATATGCTCCCAAATATCCTGTGAAGGGAATATAAAGTAATTACGATGCAAGACTATTCTTTTCTCACAGACAATATCCAGTCAAAATTGTATCAGCGATCAACAACAAACAATTCTTGAGTGGTATGAAAGACTGTAAGAATTTTTAAACAGGACAGGAAGTCCTAAGAAGTCAAAGATTTTCTCAAGAATTCTTAAGCAAGAAACAACGTTAATGTCTGGGCAAGGCCTGTCCTGTGGAGCTTCTGTAAATCTTTAAACCAATTTGGTATTTTTCCTTCATAAACAAATCTACTCTTGTACACATTCTTCTTTTCTCTCTAATTCTAGGCTCTTAAATAATCTTCCTCTTACGTTTGTTCAATTTGAAAAAATTAAATCTAGCTTACAAAATATAGCGAACTTATCTATATCAACAACAGCCATCCTCTCCCCATTACAAATGATCCAAATTTCAAAAGTGTCATCAATAAAAACAATGTTTCCTTTCCCTTCCATGCCTTCCTTCTTCCTTTCCGTTGTTGCAGACTCTACTGTAATAAAGGGTTTTTCAGTCTCTCAAAAACATCTCCACTTAAAAAGTAATGTTTTAATGAAAGTATATCATACCTAAGTGTGATAGCTCTTGCCACAGGGTCATTTGCATGAATAACTGTGTAAATTCTTCTCACAATCTCATCCACATTCAAGATCTTGTCCAGATGTTTTGAGCTCTCTTGGATCACTTTTAGCACACAGATTTTCAGGAAATTCGTCCTAAAAGATGAATAAATTAATACCTTTTATCAACACAAATGTAAATACATTTCTCTTGAAATGATCATAATATAAACCTCTTTACATTTTCAACTCTCCTCTGTATATATATAAGAACTTTCATCAAAGAACCTTATAGAATAACTACCTGGTGCACCAAAAAAGTAAGGCATTTCAAAATTTGTAGTACCTAGAGTACTGGATGAATCAAATTCTGCTTGATACCCAAAAATCCAAAGTATATTTTGCGATTTTTCTTGTATTTTCTTTAGGATTGAAAATACATATCAGTTAAATTTGACTTTACAAAAAAATCCTACTCATTAGAAAAATTTCAGTAAAATACTTACCCTCCTCTAAAAACATCAGCCAACTTGAGAAATGCTGAATTGACCAAGATTGGAAAAGGGTACTTTACAAATAGTGCTGGGAACCTTACAATTGCCTCACACTGTTCTTCAACTTTTCCAGATCTCAGTCCTAGAAAATTGCAAATAGGTCCCTTCAAATTACCATCTAAATGTATGTCTCTGTTTTTGGCAAAAGATTTGCAAAGCAAGATGATTTGAACACAGGTTCATAGCTCTAAGATTGGATTTTGGCTGTACACGAAAATAAACTGCTCACGTTGTGAAAATAAACTATTACCCACATCACCCCTAATTCTCTGCGCAAGAAACAAGGATTTGAGTCTGGCATATCTCTACATAGACTATTAAAAAAATCACCTGTCATTCTTTTAGTTAAACCTCTCAACCCATATAGCAAAGTATTTTTCATGCACAGAGAACAATTTTCTGCAACTGGTGCTTGCGCGGAAACGAACCTTGTTCACCAGCAGACTGAAATTAGGCTGTGCGATTTCATGGATGTGAGTGCTTTTTCAATTCTTCATATATAAAGAAATTGAGTGGGCATGTTAAGCCTTCGTGGAATTTCTGTGAATCTCTTTGCTTCAGTTGCCCGGATTTCTAATCCATTAAAAGAATGTGCGGACGGAATTAGGGCAGAAGACTGCTACGTGGGCAACACATTCCCAAAGTTTGCAGCATGGCTCTCAACTCAGTTATTCTGTTTATTAGAATAAACGAACCAAGATAAAATAGACAGTTCTATTTTTAGTATCTATAAATTACAGCAACAACTTGTTAAGTTGATCTATTAGATGGGGACTGGGTAAGAGTGTATTGAAATTTGCACATGCACAAAGCGAACAACAGGCACAAGTGGATATTTCTTCGTCTTATTTCATAGATGAATGTATTTTTACCTCTACCTACTATAACAGCCTTAATCCTGGTTTAACACTTCACTTTTCAACTTCTTTGGTTTGCTAACTGTTCCCTTAGTATTATTGTTATTAAAATCTTTCAATAGAATTCAATTGAATGTTGCTAAAAGCTAACAGTAATGAAATAGGCCCTATCTATCAAAGGAAATGGGATCCAAGTCAGAATTAAATTTTTTCATCTAAGTTGCTGATGATTTATCATGATCCAAAATCTATTTGCTAATGCTAACACCACACAAGTTTTCATTGTCGGTAAGGCCTAAATGCTTTTTATGGTTGTTGCTGTTGTATGTGGTTGGGCCTAGGCATGAACTTTTCGAGATCTTCTGGGCGTAATTTTTTACCTTTCTCGAGTTCCCACAGAGCAGAATTGGCATCTTGACTTTGGTCTTGGCTGCTTTTAAGCATCATCAGCTCAGGAATGGGGCTTCCTCGTCCATACACCATCTTCACGGTCTTCTTTTCTTCCGCAAAACCGGAGTCCGTAGGGCTGCGTTCCTCTCTTTGACTCGCGCGCAAAAACAAAATGGCTTCTTGTGATTGGTTGTTGTGGTTGGTTACCATCGTGTGCTCCAAAGGAGAACAACCTCTGCTACCATAAACTGTCGCAAATGTTTTCGTAATCTATCATGCCATGCAGGTCTTAGATTTGACTAAATTGTACTCGAATTGTACATAAAAGTATTCTGCAAAAAAATAGTCACACTTTTTTGCTGTCAGATGAATATCCAAGAGGCAGTTACTGTATCAGATTAGCTTACTGTCTTACTGTGTGATTTCGCAAGAAAATCTTCGTTGGACTTACGTTAAATCATTCTGAATTTCGGGTAACGGATCATATTTAATTATTTATTGTCCCATTCTTCAACATATTTCCTTCAATATACGTTCTATGGTCAATAAAAGTTCAGAAAAAAAATCGTGAGATTTAAGTTTCAACTATCGACGATGAGGGATAACTCCCGATAAGATTATTTTAGAAAAAGATAAAATGATTTTTGAAGCATTCAGATTTCATTTAAAAAACTTACAACCAAATAGATTTTATCAAACGAGCTTCTAGATTAAAACACACATCTATCATTCATCAGCTTAGATACGAATCTCTAAATACTCGTCAAATAGCAATAATAATAATTATTATTTAATTATTATAGCTTTATTAAAGTGTCATACATATTTAGCAGTAAAACTAATTGGGGACACTATAAGCAAGCATTCACGCTTCCAGCTAATAAGATTTTTGTTGAATCTATTGGAATAAGATGGTTAGGTCTTGGACATTTAAGGATTCTTCTACGGTAGTCTAACCGAATCATATTTCATCACATATTTCTGAATTTGACTGTTTATTTCATCCACAGCACCATATATACAGCATTCATCAGTCGAGACCTGGGCAAGATCTCAGGCGTTAGAAAATTGGATTTCTTGGTTCCATAATCGAGCTCTCCTAAGACTTGCGTAATTGCGATGTTCAACGAGTTTTGATACAAAAAGAGAGATAGATATTCCCCATCTGGAAAATGGGGTGGGGCGCTGAATATGCGTTATGCGTATGATTTTCATAGTAAATTTGTTAAAGAAGCAATTTTCTCTCTGGCGAAAGTATGGTTAACGGTCAAAGCTAAAGCATGTTGATTTACAAACCAGATTCTGCCATGAAAAATAATTCACCATACATTATTCTGCAAAGCATAGACGATATTTCTAAACATACATCACATATAAATAAGCATATGAATACTACATAGCTATGGTACAAAACTTGTTACCGACTTTCTACCATATGTTTCTACAGGGCATGGCTCATCATGGGCGTTAAGAAACGCGGTAGTTGTTCCTACAACAGTTTTTCCTCCCTGTGTCCCTATGCCCGTGAAGGTTATTGTTGTTGCGTCAGGGGAAAAAGAAGGAGAAAGAGAAAGAAGAAACAGTCACAGTTCTTTTCTTCAGTTAACATTCCCTTAAAATCAGAACACAGGGATACAAGGAAAACCAGGCACAACAACAACAACCTTAACGGGCATAGGGACNGTCAAAATTTGCATTGTTTTTGGTAGCCTAGCAACCAGTCACGTGACTACAAACTAATTAATGCTATTTTTGGATTCTCCTTTGCTCAATTATGATACAGTGCAAGTCTCATTATCATAGCTGTTATAGTTGCGGAGATAATTAGGGGGGGCGAAAAACGCCCCCCCACCCGGTAGAAAATCGATAAAAATTTACCCGGTTATAATAGGGTTAAGTGCATAGCGCCAGACAAAACGCCCCGTTATTCTATTGGGCTCAATTTGGTATTTCATTTCTCGTCTGCCTATTTGCTACACCAGACCAGGGTGCAGAAATGCCAGATCTATTAAGGCTAATTTCCACCAGGTGGAAATTCCGTGGGGATGATTTCCGACCCATATACTTGGCTTGCGCAAAGCGATGACGTTAAAAAGTAGAAACCCATTCAATGTTCAAGCGGAATCGTTCTTTCGACCAATGGTAATTTGTTGCAAGAGGAATGTTCCCCCAGTAGACCAGAGGCTGGAGGGGGAGCATGGTCACCAAGAGAGGGGATTTATGGGACATGGTTTGTCTAGATCAATTTTTTGTGTATATTAAGCTTCACAAGAAAATTATGCAACACAGGCAGGAAGGAAGATCATTAATTTCTACTTCAGTCACATGATTTAAAAATTTCTGCTTAGTCATTATTACACTGCAAACATCTGCCTGATTCTCTATATAAATCAAAATTAACGGCAGGCATAGCTTTAGTTTAAGTAAACGCTAATCTACGAAACGCAGGAAAAACAGATCAAAGATTTGACATTCCATTTAAAAACAGAACATTCTTCACGCATGTTTGATTAGCGACAGGGACTGAATAAAAACTGCTGGAACAGGAAAGTTTAAGGCTGCTGGCGCAAGAAAGACGAACTTGGCAAATACTTGTGAACGATATTTATGTTGCTGCAAAAGCAGAAAAGAACTTATAGTTCTTCAATGCGAAGATAGCTATTATATATACATATATATTAAATAAAGAGCGACACCAACAACAATCGTTGCTGTGCTAGAATAGAAGCCTTGATTACTTCTCCTGGTCAGCATCATTGCAGAATCTTCACAGTTTTGATTTGAACAGCCTGGATGGCTGCATCAGAAAGTAGGGCAAATTAATTGAGAGAAACCAAGAAGCTTCTCTCGCATTTAAAGCAGAGAGGATGATCAGGATAATCGTGGCTTTACTGTGAGTGGTTTCGATAGCATATCCAGTTCTGCTGTTCTGAATAACGGCAACAGCGTCAGTGAATGATGCAGGAAGTCAGGCAATAAAGGAATCCAAAAAGCGTCTCTAGCATTTAAAGCAGAGAGGATGATCAGGATAATCGTGGCTTTACTATAAGTGGTTTTGATAACATATTCAGCTCTGAATAACGGCAGAGTCTGTACGGTTTTCTTGCAACAGCGTCAGTGAATGCTGCAGGAAGTCACGCAATCAAAGAAACCAAGAAGCTTCTCTCGCAGTTAAAGCAAAGATGATGATCAGGACAATCGTGGCTTTACTATAAGTGGCTTTAATAACATATCCAGCTCTGACTTACTTCAGAGTCTGTACGGTTTTGTTTCAGCAGCCTCAGTGAATGCTAAAGAAATTGCTGCAATTGACTTGCAAGGAGCAAAGCAGTAGTATTTCAACCAAATGAATAGTGACACCAACGATGATCGTGGATGTGCTAAATTGGAAGCATCGATCAGTTTTCTTGCTCTGAAGTACTGCAACATCGACAATATTTTACTTCAAACAGGTGTGTGTAGGCTACAGAGAGTTTGACAACTGAAGAGCAAGACTGATGTCTAGGAATCAAACCAACTAAAAACTGACATAAGCAAGAAAAGTGGCTGTGCTGTAAGAAGAGTCGCTTCTCGTAGGAAGAATTCTCCTGCACTCTCTTTTGCAGTATCTACAGTTGTTCTAACTTCAAAACTCTGAGTGGACATAGCCGAAAGAGAAGCAAGTAAATTGCAAGAAACTAAAAAGCTTCTCTAGCTTTAAACCAATCGTGGCTGTCAATTCCAAAATTCTCAAGCACTGTATTATTGCAAGGACAACATGATTTGACTTCAGCCTGCGTGGATGCTACAGAAAGTGCTGCCACTGACAATTAAGTATAATAAATAGCAAGGATTATCGACAACACACAATTCCGTCGCATAATACAGTAGTTAACTCTCATGAATTACGCAAGAAGGAAATTGATAAATATATGATTGAGCTCTGACAGTTAAAGGCCTTCAAACTTTCTGGCGAGCTTAAACCCTATCAACTTTCACGCGAACTTAAACCCCCCCCAAACTTTCAAGCAAAATGGAGGAAACAAACAACCACACAGAACAGATCACTTTCCTCGTCGTTGCAGCAATTGCATTTGTTCTCAATATCACAGAAATGATATTAATCCTGCGAGAACGAAAGAGGTGGAAACCATTTGATAAACTTCTGCTAAGTTTCTCCATTGCTGATATGATCGTAGCATTCAGCACATTCGGCTACATGCTTTTAGTTCTGCATCACATAACAATCTCTGGCAAAATACTAACAACAGAACACCTTCATATCGTGATTTTAACCTCAGGGGATATGTCATTCCTGCATATTCTAGCGATCACAATTGATCGATTCACGGCAGTGCGGTACCCACTGCAGCATAAAATAAGAATGCAAGGCTGGTTCTCAAATGCTTTGATTGCAGCAGTTTGGGGTCTTTGTTTACTGATGGCGGGTGGATACCTAGCAATGGTGATACTTCTGAAGGGCAGTAAGAAATATCTTCTCAAACCGACAGCAGTTCTTTTGATAATTATGGGACTTATATACGCTGCTCTGTACGTAAGAATTTTCAAGCTTGTCCTCCACCAAAATGCTTCACTTAAAATTGATGCAAAATGCAATCCAGAGGGTGGAAAATCACTGCCAACGTGCCCTATAAAAACTGTCATCTTTGCCAGTAGATGCAAGAAAGAACGAAATCTTATGCTCACCTCGTTGTTGGTTGTGGCATCTTACATCTTATGCATGTACCCGTTCTCTATCGAAACGTTGGCAGTTCCAGGCAGTCATGTTTCATTTCCCAGCCAGTTAGGCCTACTCATCAATTCAGTCATGAATCCTGCGGTGTACTTTTTCAAGGGGTACAGAGAGCGACGCATACGAAGCCAACAGAAGCAGCAAGTGGCAAAGTATGGTACTGGGTCACATAAATCGTCCAGTCTAAGAAATACGGAAAAGAGAATTTCTCCGAAGGACTGTTGACAGAAAGATGCACTTAGTGGCTAGCAGCATCACGTAGATAATCACACAAGAATTAGTAAGAACAAGACGCATAGAGTAGCGAAGAATAATAATTAAGGGGGAGACATTGTCCATTCCACGGTATACGGAGAGGCTTTCTTTCAAGAATTATTGACATAGCTGAGGACTCACTGTTTAGTGGCACGTGGTTAGACTCCCTTTACTTTCACGCATTTAATTGAATTGATGTTGTTGTTGTCCCTTCAGTGAGGCGAGGTGAGTGAGTGAGTGGGTGAGTGAGTGAGTGAGTGAGTGAGTGAGTGGGTGAGTGAGTGAGTGGGTGAGTGAGTGAGTGTGTGAGTGAGTGAGTGAGTGAGTGAGTGAGTGAGGTGAGTGATTGAGGTGAGGTGAGTGTCGCTTCAGTCGCTTCAGTGTAGTTGTAGCGACATATCAGTTCAGGGAGGGAAACTAACCGAACATAATGAGTCTAGCACGTGGTTACTTAGACATTAAGCCACACAGGCAGTGTCCGTAAGAACTTCACAGCGAACCACAAGATTCTGCAAATCAGAAAACAACGTCTAACGACCCCCCCACCCCCCTCCCGTCATATCAGCTGGAAATGTAAATAGGTACCCCTTTCCAGCAAGCATGTAGACTCGAAGAAATAGGAACGAATTCGTAGCAACGAGAAATTGGAAGAAACCAAAAGTCACACACAGTAGAAAAAAGGGCATTAACTATTGTCTTTATTGTCTTATGTCAATTGTAATGATTGGATACTATCTATTGTTCTATTGTCTTATGTTGATTGTAATGATTGGATACTATCTAATGTCTTATTGTCTTATGATAATTGAAATGATTGGATACTATCTATTGTTCTATTGTCTTATGTTGATTGTAATGAATGGATACTATCTATTGTCTTATTGTCTTATGGAGATTGTAATGATTGGATACTATCTATTGTTCTATTGTCTTATGTTGATTGTAATGATTGGATACTATATATTGTAAACTAATGTTAGAGGTACTCAAAACTCTGAATTCGCTGAATCCATCATACCTTTGGAATTTCTTCAGCACTAAGCAAATTGAATACAATCTGAGGATTAATAATTTAGTAAAATTGCCTCAAATAAAAACTCACACTTTTGGCCTCAACTCTTTAACCTTTAGAGACAGCATCCTTTGGAATGCTCTAAGTGACGACATCAAAAAATGTAAAAATGTGGCAGCGTTCAAAAAGAAAATCAAAACATGGAAGGGGGCAAACTGCAAGTGTAAATTATGTTGTTAATAGGACATTATATTGTACTTTATATTATGTAATTAGTTTTAGACTACGTTCACACGATACCGGCACGATTTGAAAACGGTGAAAAATGTGACGGATAGGCCTCCCGTTCACACGAAAACGGCACATTGTTTGCCGGCAGATTTTGAAAACGGTAGATTTTGAAAGCGGAACTCTTACCGGTACATTTTGAAAACGGCATCGTGTGAACACCCGAAAACGATGAAAACGGAACATTTTTCGACGCTTTCATAACGAGGCTGATCGATTCTTAAGGTGTGGGTACATTTCTTTGTCATCAAATTCTTGGGGAGATTGCAACGAGTTTTTTACCGTCAAATTTCCTACCGTTTTCAAATTGTGCCGGTACCGTGTAAACGCAAGCTAAAATTTTGCTACCGTCACATTTTTTATCGTTTTCAAAATGTGCCGGCATCGTGTGAACGTAGTCTTAGTTTGTAGTTGGTTTGAATTAGTTATTATGTATATATATATGCTTATAACTATTTGTAAATAACCAACTTTAAAGAATGCTAAATGAAATGAAAAATGAATGTCTTATTGTCTTATGGTGATTGTAATGATTGATCTAGCAGGAAACGTAGAATAGGGAACCATATCTCAACTTGATTTGATAAAATTCACAAATAGATTTTATTTTCTATAACCTGATTCAGATTAAAACGTCTGGTTCAAATTAGATGTCCGGTAAGATTTGCGATAACACAAAATTACTCGTGCAAAACTATTTACTTGTTTATTCGCGGAAATTTTCAGCTGACATCTACTCCAGAGTCTGGAATAGACCCCCCCCCCCGCTTTTTAAAATTTCACCCAGGACATCCTTGTTCCACCCCGTTTATTAATTTCGAGCCCCTTGAATTTGAAACACGTGAGATCGTATTTCCTGAAATGTGACTGGAGCTGTCTTTTCCTGGCAATAAATAAATGGGACGCTGTGATTCTGAAAACAATCAAGATATCAAAAATCTCCAAAGTAAAATGATAGCACAGTACCTAAAGATCCTTTCAAGCAATTGAATGAAACGGAAGATACATCAACTAATAGGCCTAATACACGTATTTTTTATAAGAAACCGCCCATAAGAAACTCAACTCTCAGATCGCCAAGAAATTAAGAAACTAAGAAATTAAGAAACCGAGAAAATTTCATTATCTAAGTTGAAATGTTACCTACACAATGATACCCAGTTTTCAGGAATCTGATCAATCAGTAACAAACTACAGGCTTGACTTGATAATGGGTTTATGCCCGAAACGTCGTACAAAATTAAACTCTGTTCAAAGTACAATTATTTATACTATATTTGTTTTGTTTTAATGAAATATTGTGCAACACGCATACAAGAACATTGTTTGTGCATTAACAAACTACAGGCTTGCATACGTTTTACATTTTTTGACTCACCCTGTATAGAACAGCCAACAACTTATAATGTCTTGCCCAACTGCGTTGCGATAATTCTACTGTATAGTATTAAATCTTTTTACATCAGGTAGACGAAGACAAGCTCTATAAACCAGAGCGCATGCTTTTCGAAAAACACGGTCTATTTGGTAAAACTTACACAGCTCAATTTTTGAGCGATAATATCTTAGAAAACAGACCGATTTTCTGCAAAAAGATTTTAGTTCAAAGAACGCGAATTAAATTGAAGGCTGTCATGAAGCAAACCACTTCCAAAATACTTTATGTCATTGAAAAAGTGAATTTACTATGTTGATTCGATTTGACGCCGGACTTCGAAAAGCGCAAGTCTCGAATAAACGCCGGGTTCTTAAGCGCATAGTGCCAGACAAAACGCCCGGTTCTTCCATTCGGCTCAATTTGGTAGTTTATTTCTCGTCTACCTATTTGCTATACCAGATCAGGGTGCAGAAACGCCAGATCTATTAAGGCTAATTTCCACCACGTGGAAATTCCATGGGTATGATTTTCGACCCATCTACTTGGCTTGCGCAAATCGACAACGCTAAAAAGTAGAAACCCATTCAACGTTCAAGCGGAATCGTTCTTTCGACCAATGGTAATTTGTTGCAAGAGGAATGTCCCCCCTGTAGACCAGAGGCTGGAGGGGAATCATGGTCACCATGAGAGGGAATTTATGGGACATGGTTTTTTGTGCAGATTATGCTTTGCAAGAAAATTACGCAACACAGGCAGGAAGAAAGATCATTAATTTCTACTTCAGTCACATGATTTAAACATCTTTGCTTAGTCATTATTAGACTGCAAACATCTGCGTGATTTTCTATATAAATCAAAATTAAAGGCCGGCATAGCTTTAGTTTAAGTAAATGCTAATCAACGAAACGCAGGGAAAACAGATTGAAGATTTGACATACCATTTAAAAACAGAAAATTCTTCACGCATGTTTGATTTGGGACAGGGATTAAATAAAGACTCCTGGGACAGGAAAGTTTTAGAATGCTGGTGCAAGAAAGACGAACTTGGCAAATACTTGTGAATTATATTTATGTTGTTGCTAAAGCAGAAAAGAACTTATAGTTATTCAATGCGAAGATAGCTATTATATATAGCTCTGAGATGAAGACGAAAAGCGCAAAAGATCACACCGATGCCTGTTTCTTCTAGACTTGCTGCCCTCTTCTACTTGTACACTTATGATATATATATATAGATATATATTAAATAAAGACGACACTAACGACAATCGTTGCTGTGCTAGAATAGAAGCCTTGATTACTTCTCCTGCTCAGCATTATTGCAGAATCTTCACAGTTTTGATTTGAGCATCCTGGATGGTGCATCAGAAAGTAGGGCAAATTAATTGAAAGAAACCAAGAAGCTTCTCTAGCATTTAAAGCGGAGAGGATTATCAGGACAATCGTGGCTTTACTATAAGTGGTTT
>REGM01000076.1:227292-238271 GCA_004194415.1 Aurelia aurita | reverse complement strand
TAACTTCGGAAATTGTTTGTCGTCCGAAATATTTACTGTCCGGACTTGTTTGCATAGTTTTTCTATCATTTGCAAAATATCGCAAATGACTATTCCTATCGATGACTACTTTGAAAACTTTGAATAAAGCATGATCGGTAAATCTATAAAATTTTACATTATAAATCAAGCAAAGTTACTACACATAGATCGTTTTTCGTTTTTCGAAATTTCTCTAAAAACATCCGAAATTGCCTGAAAAAATGTCCAAAAACAATGACATTTTATCACAGGACAAAATGGCGTCTCTGGACGATTTCTGTCACTGATTCACAACTTTTTTAGCTAATCGCATGCAGCGTATGGCGAAAGCAGGATGGGGAAATATTTCTGCTGGAGTTCCACAAGGATCGATTTTAGGTCCCCTCTTCTTCCTTGTTTACATTAACGATCTGACAACAGATCTTAAATGTAATGTTAAGTTATTTGAGAATGATTTGCTATCGTATAGTATGATTGATACAACGATAGTATGATTGATAATCAAATGAAACTGAAACTGAAAATGAAATTCGACCTTACAGGAAGCATTGCCAACCCAAATGAGCGATGCCATATTGTCAGTTGTGCAGAATCTACCAGCAACAGGAGGGCAAGATCAATCTGTGTCGGTTTTCGCAAATGATGACGAGCAAGGCCATTCATTTCTCACAAGTATCTTGCAGCTTGGCAGAGAGAGACAGCTGAATTTTACGTCATTTGGGAACCTCGAAAAGTCAAACATTAGCTCATTTATTGACACAGCTAAAGTATCACAGTGCACTGCTATCATTATTGATTGCGATGGAGAACAGCTCGTATGGTGGCTGCGCCTTTTAAGAGAGTTTCATTCAGTGCGATCATTTGGAATCGAGTTGCTTTTGTTGACAGAGCGATCAATGAAATCACTTTTAACGATTAATCACCTACCAGAGTGCACATATCTTGGTGTGAAGATGGTGCAAGATATCCCGTATAATTTGGAACACATATCGGGGCTTACAGAGAGTACTGATATTCGGCAGCATCTGGTCAAAAGCAAGTAAGTTATATGTTATTATAAGGGCATCTTAATTCAATGTGACTGGATCTATGGAATGGAATGAAGCGTATCGATAACTCACAATGTAACTTGTTTAACGCTACTCGTTTAGAAACCAAACACTTTTGGTTGCAGTAGTAACCGAACACAAAAATCCTAAATCAACCTCGGGTATTTGAGGAGGAAGCCTTATCAAGGATCTTTTTCAAAACCTTCCTTTTATCTATAGTTAGCTAGCAAAACAGCCATTATTGACAGTCAATCCCTTCCCAAGAGCTCGTTGCTTTTGATTTCGTTGAAAGCGATTTGCAACTGCAGACCTTGAGGTCCTATGGCCGATTAGCCAAGCCCTGAACGTAAATGAAGCAGCAAAATAGCAAATATAATCTGAAATATAGGTGGCGAACTCACTGAAACAACCTGCTAGAAGTGACTGTTAAAATCTGTTCTTGTTTGGCTTTAAACTTAAGCCCTTGCCAAATGAAAATGTTTGCCAAACATTCAAGAGTTGCTTGCATATTTGTCTGTTTGGTCACGTCGCAAAACATTGCTTAACAAACATCTTTTGCTTGGGACCGGCAGAAAATGTTTTTGGAATTTTTCAAAAAACATTGTCAAACAAATTATACTTGTCAATCAAAGTTTACAAAGTGGTCAACGGGAAAACATTGCTTGGCAAGCAAATTTCAAATTTTTGGAAGCATGGTTTGCTCGTTTGGCCAAGTTTAAAGCCGAACTAGGACAGAGTTTAATAGGCCCTTCTAGCATGTAGCTTGAGTGATTTCACCACCTAGGTTTCAGACTATGTTTGCGATTTTACTGGTTTGTTTCCATTCACGGCTTGACTAATAATCCGTACAAATCCCAGTGATTTGCTACAAAATCGTTTGGTCATGGCTTTATTTTCCTTCTTTTAGCTTCAAATCGATGTTGTTTCAGTTGATACAAGATATCAATGCGCCAAACGGGATACAATGGCAGCAAATTACATCAAGTCAACTTACATGGAATAGCCTAAATGTCATCGACGTCCCTAAACAACTGCAAGCAAAGCTTCGTGTTTCAATAGCAGAAACATGGGAACCATGGATAAAAGTTGTTGATATATCAAGCACAGCCGGGAAATACAACTGCGGCCTTAATAGCAAGCTTGGCTACCGCTACGCCAATGCATCAACTAACAAAACTGTGCCTATTTGTGCATATGGCGTAGACATTGCCACGCTTAGCTATTTGGAAGAAACACTTGGTTTTGTCAGCGAGATTGTACAATCAAGGGATGGGTTGTACGGTACATATAACGAGACAGAGAACACAGCGACCGGAATTACGGGTATGATTTTTCGAAACGAGGCTGACCTTGGAATAAACTTTTTTACGAGTCCACAAAGGAGGAAAATCCTCCACCATTCAACTGACTGGAGTAATGTAAATTTTGGTTTTGCTTACGTACAAAAGACAACACTAGGAGAGTCTGGTATATTCAATCCGTTCAGCTTTCTTCTCTGGGTAACCATTATATTCGGAGTTCTCTTACTGATCGTCATCATATGGTGTTTTGAACACATACATCATAAAGTCAAAACCAATTCAGCGGATACAAGTAGATCAACAGTGAAGTTTAAAACAAATATGACATATATGTNTATGATTTTTCGAAACGAGGCTGACCTTGGAATAAACTTTTTTACGAGTCCACAAAGGAGGAAAATCCTCCACCATTCAACTGACTGGAGTAATGTAAATTTTGGTTTTGCTTACGTACAAAAGACAACACTAGGAGAGTCTGGTATATTCAATCCGTTCAGCTTTCTTCTCTGGGTAACCATTATATTCGGAGTTCTCTTACTGATCGTCATCATATGGTGTTTTGAACACATACATCATAAAGTCAAAACCAATTCAGCGGATACAAGTAGATCAACAGTGAAGTTTAAAACAAATATGACATATATGTGGGGTATTTTTTTTGGTGGTGAAATCATTGATGATAAACCAGTATCGCGTGGAAGTCATGTGGCAATGATCCTAATCTCCTTCGTTTCAATCATGATCGTGTGCGCGTATTCAGCAAATTTAATAAGCTTTCTGGTTGTACTCGACGAGACGCCCATTGTCACTGGATTATACGATCCAAAGGTATATTACGCCATCTTATATTCGGGGACGACTGCACTTTAGCAGACCAAATCTATGTCATATCTCTGAGGAACGAATTTGACCAAATACGCGAGGGGCAAATCACTAATTTTTCTTCGTACACGTTCCTTGAAATCACAAAAACATCACACACAAAAATCACACACAGAAATCACACACAAAAATCGAAAACAAATCACAAAAATTACGAAAAAATCACACATAAAATCACAGAAACCACAGAAAAAAATCTAGTGATTTTAAAATCACAAAATTCACATACACTATTTTGAGAAGTGATTTGCCCCTCGCAAATACCTTGCTAATCCTAACTAAACCCTACCTTACCCTAACTAAACCGTAACGAACCCTAACTTACACTAACTAACCCTAACTTAAACGCTAACTAAAACTCCTTTTTCAAAACCTAACCCTTACCCTTACCCCATGACACATAAAGTGCCGATATTGAAAGCTCGTCCGTTTAAGTGCAGACTAGCCGTTATTCGTACCGGGTGAGTACAAAAAACAATCTCCGTTTGAAAGGCCACTGCTTCCTGGATATCAAGACAATAATATTGGCAAATATATTATCTAATGATGGACATGTTCAAATAGATTTTAGAATTTTACCTGACTGAAATCGGCCACTCCGTTCTGAAAACTTGAGGGTTCTAATATTCTGCCTTTAAGCCTTGGTCAAACGCATCCTACATCTCATCAAATATTTACTTCCAAAACAATTGAAAGTTCATCGATGTTTACAAGAGGGGTGGTCAAACGTATCCAACATTACATCCAACATTTCTTTCAAAATCCATTATCGTTATTCGCATGCACAGCGACATGTATACAAATGATAAAAAAGAGGTGTAATGCAAAATAAAAATAAGAGTGGCTGACTTCGAAAGCAACATGTTGAAAATTATTAAAAATGGCGTTCAAACGACAAATATCAACTTTTAGAACGTTCTGCGCATGGCCACAAATGAAATGTTGGGTGCAATGTTGGATGAAGCGGTCGAACACATTAAACATTCCATCCAACATTTGAAAACAAAAGTTGTTTTGATCTCGATCAAACTTCATCCAACATCACTTTGCAAATGTTGGATGACCCAACAATGGATGGTCAAACGAATCCAACATTTCATCCAACATGCTGAAAATAAATGGTGCATGAAATGTTGGATGCGTTTGACCAATTCAACAATTTTTGCATGTGCTATCCTCTTGGGAGGATGAAATCGCCCGGAATAATGTTGTTATGCTCCCAGGGATAGCACTTTCATTCTCTCAAAGGGAAAACACATGCGAAAGCATGTAAATGTGATCTTGATATTATGTTTAGTTGATAATAACCATTGTTCTGTATAACTTTGAACAAAGTTTGGTCAACCAGTATTTTTCTAACTTGAAATAAGTTGTTATTACCATCATTGCAGCTTTTAAATCGAGACAGCAAACTGAAAATTGGATCGCCGGATGGTGCCGTAATGGTGGGATTACTTCGTGATCATTCTGACGCAAGACTTCGACATCTCGGAGCTCGAGTCAAGCTGTTCCACAACCTTAAAGATTCCTTTTCTGCACTAAGAAATGGGTAAGGAAAGATACTGCTTCTCTGTGCATGAATCGAGTAACATACCCCAGTAGATGCAGAAAGAGGAGGGGATGGGGGCCGGTAGGGCACTTTACTATTGGATAATATGGGGGTGTGAGCTGCAAAAATTTATGTTATGACCCAACCCCAGAATATGGATGAGGTTTGCGACAAACGTTTTCTCTAAAAAACAATTGTAAAATTGTTGGTTAACCTAAGCCTGAACATTCCCAGAATCTCTAGTAAAAATTATAAAATATAGACCCCAATCCCAGAACATTTCTACAAAAAGTACATCCCATTCCCAGAAGTTTCGTGCCAAAAACTACCCCAAAATTGGTGCACATCCCCGTAATGACTAGATGGGGGCAACTATAAGCTCTCAGGACTTTTCTCTGCCTTCTCGAGCTGTTCCATACCATAAAAGTCTGCTATTTTGTACTGAGAAAAGAGCGAGTAAACATACTATTTCTCTGTGAATGAATCGAATAAAATGCCCCAATCGATGCTGAAAGAGAAGAGGAAATGGGGCAAATAGCAAGATACCCCATCGATGCCGGAAAAGAGGGAAGCTGCCCTATCTACCTTTTCTCTGGTAACAGATAGTCTCAATCGCAACAAAGACGTTCCAAGTAATAAGTCTTGTAAAATTCCCTACGATACCGTTCTTAGGAATATTTATTTTCTCCTAGGGAAATTGACCTATTATTTCTGGATTACATTTCATTGAACTTTCTTGCATCTCAAGATTCTACATGCTCAATAAAAGTTATACCAGTCCAATTGCCAGGAAGAGGCCTGACGGTGGTTGTAAATAAACATCTGAAATGGAAGAAACGTATCGATGATGGCCTTTTGGAAATGATGAATTCTGGAAAGGCAGACGAGCTGTATAAAATATGGCTAGATCATGGCAACTGCAAGATATCGCACCAGTTTCACCAATTACAATTTAGTCATATTCGAAATCTATTTTTGATGTTACCAGGTGGTATTATAATTGGCGTATTGTCGACGGCCTTTTTGTGGCTTTATAACCGTTTGTGCAAATGTGACACACCGAATAATGCGCAGTAGTACACCCTGTAGAGCTGAATTCACACTTGAGGCGCTGTCCCGGGGGGAGGGGGTACACGACTTGTGGATGTACGGGGGTCTGCCGCCCGGTTTTCAGAAAGCTACCCTCTTCTAATTGCCAAAATTCGCCTTCGTACCCACTTTTATGATGAATTTTAGCGGAAAACGACCCATTATCAAAGATTTTTTGCCGATTTCAGCCAAACCGACCCATGTCTAAGGAGAATCTGCCGAAAAATGACCCTTGTTTAGAGAATTTCGGGCCCCAAAACCCACCCATATGGGCGGCACATACTGAAATGTATTGAAAAGGGTTTCTTATCACTTCATGTGTCATTTAAAATAAATATTTAACGTCACTCCAGTTGATAGGGACTCATACGGACTCATATAATCAAACATTCTAAGAAGTTGGACTAAACCTTGTCTGTCTCGAGTTCATTATGTTGACGTCAATATGATTTCAATCGGATTCGAGCTGAAACTGGACTAATACAGCAGTTAGAGCTACTTGGCCAAAGTACGAGTTTCTTGCCCGCCATAGCTGATAAAGGCCTGCGCTACTTCAGACGCAGAGGTTTTCAGCGAGGCTTTCAATGGAGGGGGGGGGGGGATTTCTGCTTGAAACCGTGAATCGAATAGACTTTGCATAGGAGATCAAATAGACATCAGATCAAGTAGGATATATCTTACTTATGAAATACATCCTTGCATTATTACCACCATTTGCGCATGGAAGTCTTCAGCGATGTCCCAACGTAGCTTTTATTATATGGGGATAAAGACTTCCGTGATGACATTAATGAACTATACTTACGTTAAACTCTACATTTCATCCATGAAATTAGTTGATTTAATTGAGGTCATTTAAAACTCTGTTATCTGTGTCCCTGTCCGTCAAGCAAACACCAAGTCCCTTTTAAACTTGCTCAAAGCATATTTCTAGTTTATTCAGTGCAAATAAAGAACAGTTGTTAGCTGTTACATCTGTGCGGGATTAGCCAATTAGCTCTAGAAGGGAAAACTGGAAACTTCTTTCAAGTCCATTTGATTTCAAGTTCAGAAAAGCTGTGGAGTTTTTAAGCTCGAATCGACATCAATTGAAATCAGTGCAGAAGTGGCTCAGCAATCGAGGGCATGGGCTTTAATAAGCGCAGTAGTCCTTGTTTCTACAGCAGTTTAGTCCTACAACAAGACCATAAAGATATTAAATCCGCTATCCCTTAGATTCGTTGATCAGTCCATTCCATACTTATGGTGGTCCGGTTGATACACCTATTGGGACATATAACCCGTTATTGTAATTTGATCACTCGTTATTAGTCATTAGGTCGTTATTTGTCGATAGGTCGTTCCTTGGTTTACAGGAACCCCAATCTACTGTAGTTTCATAGTTTCATTTGATGATGGAAATCTATAAAACTAACATAACCTAACCGGGTGAGTCAGAAAAAACGTGGGGTGTTTGCCAATTTTTATTGATGCAGTTTAATTTGCAAATTCGTTTCTTCAAAGTTCATTGCATAGAAGAAAGGCTAACTTAGATATGAATTTTTTTCTTTTTCAGAATTACGAGCGATTTTAGTAAAATGATGTTTCGCAAGATTGCTAAAATAGGCCTTCAATTAGATTCATATTCATGCACGTGTGATCTTCTAAACCATGACAAACATAGTTTACTATTTCTCTACCAAAAAATTGAAACAAGGCATGCATTGTGTTAGAGCACAAAAGGAAAAACTAATGTTACTTATATTGTATCCCTAGGGGACTAGTCATTTAATTGTCATTGTTATGAAGCTGAACGTTCTTATACTAGAGATATTTTCCACAAAAATGGCTATATCACAAAATCGCAAATAAATAAGGAAAGAAATGATTGATTTTGAATTATTCGTATTATTCGTACCTCTCATGCTGACCTAGTGGATCGTATAATTTCTCAATTGTTTAGATATCGAATGCCAGTTACGACCCCAAAAGCTGCCAAACTCAGTCTCTTTATTTGTACCTTCTTCAGAATTAGAACGAAAGGTTACCAACGGTCCCAGGGCCGTAGGGAGTTAATCCGCCTTTTACGGGGGGTAAATGCACATTAACGCGAGTTAACGCTTAATGGGAACCACGCTTTTCATTGACTCGGTATATCAAGATTGTTTTGAACAAACCGGTTCAACCACAACTAAATTTTTAATTTTGGTTTACGAATTTCTGATTGTGATTAAATAGTTGCTAGGAAATAAAATCTGACAAGCGTATAAGTTCATTCTTACTCAAGCAGGTGTCTACCGGGTGTCTCGAAATAATCTACGCTCATTCTTTTATAAGAAACTCTTGATAAGAAACTCAACTCTCAGATCACTTAAAAATTTAGAAACTTCAGTACACGTTTTTTTTATATAAGACACTGGTTTATAAGAAACTAGTACTAGGATGGCCAAAAAATTAAGAAACTCTAGTACTATGTTTGAGAAGTAGTAAGAAACTTGAGTAATATTCACGAAAATTTTACATTTTGAGCTCAATACAACTCTTTCTCCTGTTAAACATTGTGCTGTTGTCAAAAAACAAATACGTGGTAGTGGTAGAAACTACATCCTAATCCATGAATCCAAAACAAGAAACTTTGAATACTTATAAGCTGAATTTTCGATGTGAAATTAAGAAACTTTTAGTACTATGGGCTGATCCAAGTTTCTTATAAAAGAAAAACGTGTACTGGGACAACAATATTTAGGAACCGTTATTTTAATCAGGGAGATCCACAGCAAATTATCACTTTATTTTCACTTGTTTGTTGTACTGTAGTACTCGGAAGGTATTTGAGTAATGCCTAGTCAGTGGCACGGCTTCACAAAACGTCGTTGTGAAATGTTCATGAGGGCACAGGATGTGAAGCATGTTCAAACACAAACCCCAAGCAAAACTATCTATAACTCTAAAACAGGATGACAAATTTTAGTGGAATGAATTTTTCCTATCTGATAAGAATAAAAACTGATTGGTAGTTCATTTAAACGAGGCATAATTAATTAATGTACATTTCTGCAAAGGCTAATTAGATTTATTCCCTGAATGTTTTGTTTCCCATCATTCTTTGATTTGTTGATTTCAGACCAGTAAATAGGGACTCAAAACATTTATGACAAAACGGGCACACTTTAGGCCCTCGCAGAGTGGCTCCGAATGCGCCAAGCAAATTGCTAAGATTGCACCTGATTGTATTGTACACGAATCAGGAGGCGCTATTTCAAGACTTTCGAAGTTGCACACTTTCCATCTCCTGGAGCTCTCGTAGCTGCGACGGACTTGCTTTGCTTGTACAGAAAAGATTACTGCTTAACACTGAAGGCATTTTTGTGGTAGGACATGGGTGCAAGAAAAGTCCCGCAAGTTTAGGTCATTTTGAGTAAGTTTACCTGAAATTTCATAGTTATGTTATGAGTCCCTATTAACCGGAGTGACATCAACAAATCGAAGAATGTAGGGAAACAAGGGACTCGGGGAACAAATCTAAACGCTGATAAAATAGCTTTGGACACCCGGATTTTTCATAGCCAATGAATTCGTAATGTTCTACCATTTACATGTTCGTAGACCCTACTATACAGTATACAGCGTATAATTTCAAATAAATGCGACAAACAAACTTTCTTATTTTAAACAATTCAATGCAGTTCAATAAGCAATTCATTGTCTGTCCATGGTCTGTCTCAGTGACCAGCAATCTAAAATCCCACGCCGGCTCAAATCATCAAAGAGCAACAGTTATTTAGATGAAGGATTTCAAAAGCTTGTTAAAATATGTGTGCATCAAAAGATTTCTACCGAAGAAACTCCTTTAGCAGAGGCAATTTTTGAGTGAGCATTGTTCTAAAGTCCATTGCCTTCTCAGTTATCAAGTATCGAAGGATTTGGTCAGATTCCTGTCTTGCAGCGTCCGGTAGGCCCATCAATGGTGATAACTACGATATTGTAATCAACCCAAACGACTCATACATTGCAGCAGTACAACAGGGTGATCATGATTGTGATCATGCCTCTGGTACTTCTCTTCTTTGGCACTTCGACTCAAGGCGATGCTGCTTGTTCATCGTGGTTTCGACTGTTAAACATCAACAACGGTATTCAGTCTAGCAACAACGGACTCGAAAATACAACTGTGTGGAATACTTCGAGTAATGACAGTCTCTTGAAGTTAGTCCACAAGTTTGAAGATTTGCAGCGATTTTGGCTACGAAATGCAACACTTTGCACGCCTTACATATTTACAGATTTGACAGGAACAGCGTTTAGAATTATACATGAAGCTGGAAATTACAAAAATGGTATCACTTTGGATAGCAATCTCCTTAGTAAATCAAAGCAGGCTGATTGGGAGTCAGACATGGTTTTCAAGGTAAATTCAGCCAAGTTATAGATTGTTTAATGATAGCCCTAATAGCCCTCAGAGAACTAATAATAATAATAATAATAATAATAATAATAATAATAATAATAATAATAATAATAATAATAATTATTATTATAATTATTATTATTATTATTATTATTATTATTACTATTATTACTATTATTGTGAAATATCGAATAATGAAATTGGTGAATGATTCATGATTATAAAATTCGACGAACGCCGATACTTTCTAGCTCACTCGGGTATGTGGTTAAAAAAAGAAAATTAGATTGAGAAATGAATTTAACTCCAATAAATGACTAATGATCAGAATACTACGAGTCGGTTTTTCAGCAATTCAAACGACACTCGGTGCGTAAATCCCATTAATTCTGAAAGCCCTCTGTTAGCTATTTTCTACCTCAAAAAGAATTTCTGGTTAATAAGATGAAATTCCTTCAAATCAGGAAACAGATGGTGCTTTATGATGGTGTGTCAAGTCAAATTTAAGATATTAAAAACATGATCCTACCTGGGTCAATCCTATCTGCAGTCATAATGGCCTTTGTTCGTCTGATGGTGGACTATGTCTGAAATGCAAGAGAGTGAGTCAAAATCTATAATTTGAACGAGGGTTCTAGCCCTTTTTCACGAATTTCGAAAAAGAAAGTTTTTGCTATAAGAATTTTATCAATTTTACCAAT
>REGM01000076.1:203546-226304 GCA_004194415.1 Aurelia aurita | reverse complement strand
AATAATAATAATAATAATAATAATAATAATAATAATAATAATAATAATAATAATAATAATAATAATAATAATAATAATAATAATAATAAAGGAAGGTGCTAGAGACCTGAAGAAGATGAACATTACTTTGAACCTTTAGTTACTTGTTGTAACTTGCTTTCAAGGCATAAACCGGTATTCATCTAATCTGAGATTGTGAAATTAAATAATAATAATAATAATGATAATAATAATAATCCATTTATTTACAGTTGGTGGTGGTTCTAGATTACATGAAACTAATAAATACATACCAACTATCTAATTACAAAGTATAAATTAAAACCAAAGTTCTATTTACAAATATTACAGTTACATTTTTTCTCCCTTCCAGTGTTTGATCATAGTGTTAAACGTCTTGCCATTTTGTGCGGATTTTATGCTGTCTAGACAAAGTGTTCCAAAGTATACTGCCTCTGAACGATAGCGAACTTTGTCCACATGAAAATGACAAAGCCAAGCGATACGTGAAACCAATGAAATCAGAAATTATTGGCTGAATCGATTGAGTGAGAATGTCATGCAAATTTTTGGCAACCCAAACATTTTGTGGTAGCAATGGCCAACACTTCGCCAAATATCGGGCGCAACGTGATTGTTTCAATCAGTGGCGGAGCCATACAAAATAATGAGGGTGTAAAGTCCAAAATCTTCAGACTGGGGGGGGGGGTAAAAAGTATACCCAGACATTAATACTTTTTCCATTACAATTTTAGCAAAATATTTGGAAGCAGGGGTATTTATCCCTCGTACCCTCCCCTGGATCCGCCAATAGACAATAGCACTAAAGATGGCTGCCGCGCAAAGCATGCTGGTAAAAAGCTCCCTGACGACCACCCAACGACTTAAAAATTTTGGTCTGCCGTTTCCATTAGCTAGCTTTGGTAAAGTTCGGAACAAGGAATCAATGTAAACAAATAGGACAATTTTGTAATTCGAACGCGAATTTTGAGTTCGAATCAAAATTTTACTTTTTCTGCTTTGGAAAGGTTTCCTTTCGAACCATGTTGCATTCGAATTAAAGGTCGATTCGAATTCAAACTAGCTAATCGAAACGGCAGACCGAAATTTTTTCGTCGTTAGGTGGTCGTCAGGGAGCTTTTTACCAGCATGCTTTGCAGCAAAACACAACAGAGCCTTTGGAGCCGCCATCTTTAGCGTTATTATCAATTGAAAGCAGTATTCATACATATTGCAATTAAACACAAAGTCATCGTTCTCCCAAAAATTTAGGTAGGAATGAGGGCAACCCTTTGCCTCCCTTAAAGTCATCCACTACTCAGCAATGGCTTCTTACAAAGTGATTTCCCATACAAAAGTAGACTTATGACCTTTCGTCCCTTGTTTCCCTGCGTTCTTTGATTTGTTGATATCTCTCTGGTCAATGGGGACTCATAACATTACTATAAAAAAGTGGGCACACGTTAGGCCCTCGCAGAGTGGATCCGTACGCATCAGTCAAATTTATTTATTTTTTTGTACAGAGGAAGATTATTGCTTGAAATATATGCAATTTGTGATTAGTAGGTCAGGGAAACATCATTCTTTGTATTAACAGTTTGTTTCCCTCTGTTCAAGCTCTTTAAACCAGACTTTGAAGTGAGTTTGTGGAGACGATATTGACCAGATATATATCAACAAATCAAAGAACGCAGGGAAACAAGGGACAAAAGGTCATACGTCTAATACATAAGTAAATTACAAAAGTAAATTAATCACCAAAAATTTCGGACGTTAATATTTTCGAACATTTCCAACCGTCCGAAAATGTTAACTTCGGAAATTGTTTGTCGTCCGAAATATTTACTGTCCGGACTTGTTTGCATAGTTTTTCTATCATTTGCAAAATATCGCAAATGACTATTCCTATCGATGACTACTTTGAAAACTTTGAATAAAGCATGATCGGTAAATCTATAAAATTTTACATTATAAATCAAGCAAAGTTACTACACATAGATCGTTTTTCGTTTTTCGAAATTTCTCTAAAAACATCCGAAATTGCCTGAAAAAATGTCCAAAAACAATGACATTTTATCACAGGACAAAATGGCGTCTCTGGACGATTTCTGTCACTGATTCACAATTTTTTTAGCTAATCGCATGCAGCGTATGGCGAAATCAGGATGGGGAAATATTTCTGCTGGAGTTCCACAAGGATCGATTTTAGGTCCCCTCTTCTTCCTTGTTTACATTAACGATCTAACAAAAGATCTTAAATGTAATGTTAAGTTATTTGAGAATGATTTGCTATCGTATAGTAAGATTGATACAACGATAGTATGATTGATAATCAAATGAAACTGAAACTGAAAATGAAATTCGACCTTACAGGAAGCATTGCCAACCCAAATGAGCGATGCCATATTGTCAGTTGTGCAGAATCTACCAGCAACAGGAGGGCAAGATCAATCTGTGTCGGTTTTCGCAAATGATGATGAGCAAGGCCATTCATTTCTCACAAGTATTTTGCAGCTTGGCAGAGAGAGACAGCTGAATTTTACGTCATTTGGGACACTCGAAAAGTCAAACATGAGCTCATTTATTGAGACAGCTAAACTATCACAGTGCACTGCTATCATTATTGATTGCGATAAAGAACACCTCGAATGGTTGCTGCGCCTTTTAAGAGNGAAAATGAAATTCGACCTTACAGGAAGCATTGCCAACCCAAATGAGCGATGCCATATTGTCAGTTGTGCAGAATCTACCAGCAACAGGAGGGCAAGATCAATCTGTGTCGGTTTTCGCAAATGATGACGAGCAAGGCCATTCATTTCTCACAAGTATCTTGCAGCTTGGCAGAGAGAGACAGCTGAATTTTACGTCATTTGGGAACCTCGAAAAGTCAAACATTAGCTCATTTATTGACACAGCTAAAGTATCACAGTGCACTGCTATCATTATTGATTGCGATGGAGAACAGCTCGTATGGTGGCTGCGCCTTTTAAGAGAGTTTCATTCAGTGCGATCATTTGGAATCGAGTTGCTTTTGTTGACAGAGCGATCAATGAAATCACTTTTAACGATTAATCACCTACCAGAGTGCACATATCTTGGTGTGAAGATGGTGCAAGATATCCCGTATAATTTGGAACACATATCGGGGCTTACAGAGAGTACTGATATTCGGCAGCATCTGGTCAAAAGCAAGTAAGTTATATGTTATTATAAGGGCATCTTAATTCAATGTGACTGGATCTATGGAATGGAATGAAGCGTATCGATAACTCACAATGTAACTTGTTTAACGCTACTCGTTTAGAAACCAAACACTTTTGGTTGCAGTAGTAACCGAACACAAAAATCCTAAATCAACCTCGGGTATTTGAGGAGGAAGCCTTATCAAGGATCTTTTTCAAAACCTTCCTTTTATCTATAGTTAGCTAGCAAAACAGCCATTATTGACAGTCAATCCCTTCCCAAGAGCTCGTTGCTTTTGATTTCGTTGAAAGCGATTTGCAACTGCAGACCTTGAGGTCCTATGGCCGATTAGCCAAGCCCTGAACGTAAATGAAGCAGCAAAATAGCAAATATAATCTGAAATATAGGTGGCGAACTCACTGAAACAACCTGCTAGAAGTGACTGTTAAAATCTGTTCTTGTTTGGCTTTAAACTTAAGCCCTTGCCAAATGAAAATGTTTGCCAAACATTCAAGAGTTGCTTGCATATTTGTCTGTTTGGTCACGTCGCAAAACATTGCTTAACAAACATCTTTTGCTTGGGACCGGCAGAAAATGTTTTTGGAATTTTTCAAAAAACATTGTCAAACAAATTATACTTGTCAATCAAAGTTTACAAAGTGGTCAACGGGAAAACATTGCTTGGCAAGCAAATTTCAAATTTTTGGAAGCATGGTTTGCTCGTTTGGCCAAGTTTAAAGCCGAACTAGGACAGAGTTTAATAGGCCCTTCTAGCATGTAGCTTGAGTGATTTCACCACCTAGGTTTCAGACTATGTTTGCGATTTTACTGGTTTGTTTCCATTCACGGCTTGACTAATAATCCGTACAAATCCCAGTGATTTGCTACAAAATCGTTTGGTCATGGCTTTATTTTCCTTCTTTTAGCTTCAAATCGATGTTGTTTCAGTTGATACAAGATATCAATGCGCCAAACGGGATACAATGGCAGCAAATTACATCAAGTCAACTTACATGGAATAGCCTAAATGTCATCGACGTCCCTAAACAACTGCAAGCAAAGCTTCGTGTTTCAATAGCAGAAACATGGGAACCATGGATAAAAGTTGTTGATATATCAAGCACAGCCGGGAAATACAACTGCGGCCTTAATAGCAAGCTTGGCTACCGCTACGCCAATGCATCAACTAACAAAACTGTGCCTATTTGTGCATATGGCGTAGACATTGCCACGCTTAGCTATTTGGAAGAAACACTTGGTTTTGTCAGCGAGATTGTACAATCAAGGGATGGGTTGTACGGTACATATAACGAGACAGAGAACACAGCGACCGGAATTACGGGTATGATTTTTCGAAACGAGGCTGACCTTGGAATAAACTTTTTTACGAGTCCACAAAGGAGGAAAATCCTCCACCATTCAACTGACTGGAGTAATGTAAATTTTGGTTTTGCTTACGTACAAAAGACAACACTAGGAGAGTCTGGTATATTCAATCCGTTCAGCTTTCTTCTCTGGGTAACCATTATATTCGGAGTTCTCTTACTGATCGTCATCATATGGTGTTTTGAACACATACATCATAAAGTCAAAACCAATTCAGCGGATACAAGTAGATCAACAGTGAAGTTTAAAACAAATATGACATATATGTNCTGAAAATGAAATTCGACCTTACAGGAAGCATTGCCAACCCAAATGAGCGATGCCATATTGTCAGTTGTGCAGAATCTACCAGCAACAGGAGGGCAAGATCAATCTGTGTCGGTTTTCGCAAATGATGATGAGCAAGGCCATTCATTTCTCACAAGTATTTTGCAGCTTGGCAGAGAGAGACAGCTGAATTTTACGTCATTTGGGACACTCGAAAAGTCAAACATGAGCTCATTTATTGAGACAGCTAAACTATCACAGTGCACTGCTATCATTATTGATTGCGATAAAGAACACCTCGAATGGTTGCTGCGCCTTTTAAGAGAGTTTCATTCAGTGGGATCATTTGGAATCGAGTTGCTTTTGTTGACAGAGCGATCAATGAAATCACTTTTAATGATTAATCACCTACCAGAGTGCACATATCTTGGTGTGAAAATGGTGCAAGATATCCCCTATAATTTGGAACACATATCGGGGCTTACAGAGAGTACTGATATTCGGCAGCATCTGGTCAAAAGCAAGTAAGTTATATGTTATTATAAGGTCATCTTAATTCAATGTGACTGGATCTATGGAATAGAATGAAGCGTATCGGTAACTCACAATGTAACTTGTTTAACGCTACTCGTTTAGAAACCAAACACTTTTGGTTACAGTAGGAACCGAACACAAAATTCCTAAATTAAACTCGCGTATTTGAGGAGGAAGCCTTATCAAGAATCTCTTTCAAAACCTTCTTTTTATCTGTAGTTAGCTAGCAAAACAGCCCATTACTGACAGTCAACTACTTCCCAAGAGATCGTTGCTTTTGATTTACGAAGCAACAAAATGGCAAATATAATCTGAAATAAAGGTGGCGAAATCACTTAACTCACTGCTAGAAGTGACTGTTAAAATCTGTCCTTGTTTGGCTTTAAACTTAAGCCCTTGCCAAATGAACAATGTTTGCCAAATATTTCTAAGTTGCTTGCAAAGCAACATATTTGTGTTTGTTTGGTAACGACGCAAAACATTCCTTAACAAACATCTTTTGCTTGGGACCAGCAGAAAATGTTTTTGGAATTTTTCAAAAAACATTGTCAAACAAATTATACTTGTCAATCAAAGTTTACAAAGTGGCCAACGGGAAAACATTGCTAGGCAAGCAAATCTCACATTTCTGGAAGCATTGTTTGCTCGTTTGGCCAAGTTTAAAGCCGAACTAGGACAGAGTTTAATAGGCCCTTCTAGCAGGTAGCTTGAGTGAGTTCGCCACCTAAGTTTCAGACTATGTTTGCGATTTTACTGGTTTGTTTCCATTCACGGCTTGACTAATCATCCGTACAAATCCCAGTGATTTGCTACAAAATCGTTTGGTCATGGCTTTATTTTCCTTCTTTTAGCTTCAAATCGATGTTGTTTCAGTTGATACAAGGTATCAATGCGCCAAACGGGATACAATAGCAGCAAATTACATCAAGTCAACTTACATGGAATAGCCTAAATGTCATCGACGTCCTTAAACAACTGCAAACAAAGCTTCGTGTTTCAATAGCAGAAACATGGGAACCATGGATAAAAGTTGTTGATATATCAAGCACAGCCGGGAAATACAACTGCGGCCTTAATAGCAAGCTTGGCTACCGCTACGCCAATGCATCAACTAACAGAACTGTGCCTATTTGTGCATATGGCGTAGACATCGCCACGCTTAGCTATTTGGAAGAAACACTTGGTTTTGTCAGCGAGATTGTACAATCAAGAGATGGGTTGTACGGTACATATAACGAGACAGAGAACACAGCGACCGGAATTACCGGCATGATTTTTCGAAACGAGGCTGACCTTGGAATAAACCTTCTTCCGAGTCCACAAAGGAGGAAAATCCTCCACCATTCAACTGACTGGAGTAATGTAAATTTTGGTTTTGCTTACGTACAAAAGACAACACTAGGAGAGGCTGGTATATTCAATCCGTTCAGCTTTCTCCTCTGGGTAACCATTATATCGGGAGTTCTCCTACGGATCGGCATCATATGGTGTTTTGAACACATACATCATAAAGTCAAAACCAATTCAGCGGATACAAGTAGATCAACAGTGAAGTTTAAAACAAATATGACATATGTGGGGTATTTTCTTTGGTGGTGAAATCATTGATGATAAACCAGTATCGCGTGGAAGTCATGTGGCAATGATCCTTATTTCATTCGTTTCAATCATGATCGTGTGCGCGTATTCAGCAAATTTGATCAGCTTTCTGGTTGTACTTGACGAGACGCCCATTGTCGCAGGATTATACGATCCAAAGGTATAGTACGCCATCTTTTATTCGGGGACGACTGCATTTTAGCAGACCAAATCTATGTCATATCTCTCAGGAACGAATTTGACCAAATACCCGAGGGGCAAATCACTAATTTTTCTTCGTACACGTTCCTTGAAAAATCACAAAAAATCACACACAAAAACACACACAGAAATCACACCCAAAAATCGCAAAAAAATCACACATAAACCACAAAAATCACAAAAATCACAAAAATTGCCAAAAAAATCACACATAAAATCGCAAAAATCACAGAAAAAAATATTGTGATTTTAAAATCACAAAAATCACGTACACTATTTTGAGAAGTGATTTGCCCCTCGCAAATACCTTGCTAATCCTAATTGAACCCTACCTTACCCTCTTACACTAACTAACCCTAACTAACCCTAATTTAAACGCTAACTAAAACCCCTTTTCCAGAACCTAACTCTTACTCTTACCCTTTCAATATCGACACATAACGTGTCGATATTGAAAGCTCGTCCGTAAAAGTGCAGACTAGCCTTTATTCGTGACCGGGTGAGTAAAAAAAACAATCTCCGTTTGAAAGGCCACTGCTCCCTGGATATCAAGACAATAATATTGGCAAATATATTATTTAATGATGGACGTGTTTAAATAGATTTTAGAATTTTACCTGACTGAAATCGGCCACTCTGTTCTGAAATCATGAGGGGTTTTCTCGAGTAAACCCCTTCAAGAAACTTTCAAAACAGGCCTAAAATCACGATCAACTGTTCCTAATATTATGCTATTAAGCCTTGGTCAAACGCATCCTACATCTCATCAAATATTTACTTTAATGTTGGGTGCAATGTTGCATGAAGCGGTCAAACGCATCCAACATTCCATCCAACATTTGAAAACAAAATTTGTTTTTTATCTCGATCAAACTTCATCCAACATCACTTTGCAAATGTTGGATGACCCAACATGGGTGGTCAAACGAATCCAACATTTCATTCAAACATGCTGAAAATAAATATTGGATGAAATGTTGGATGCGTTTGACCAATTCAACAACTTTTTGCACGTGCTATCCTCTTTAGCCCTGTCCACAAGTTGCTCGAAATTTCTTGAAAAGTTGCTAGAAATTTCCTAAAAGTTGCTCAAAAGTTGCCACTTTCTTCAAAAAAAGTTGCCCAAAATTTGCTCATTTATCGTCATGTATTTCGGGTCAGGGGTCACACTGGACTTGCCCAAGTCGTCTTGTACGACTTGGGCAAGTCCAGGGTCACACAGATGCATGAATAATGGACATATATGCATGAGTTTATTGTCAAGGATGCTTCAAAAATTTGCCTATTTATTTAGATTCAATTTTTGCTATGATCACGAAACTGCATTTCCGTTCCTTGGAAGTTGTAGCTTTTCGACCATAAAGCTCAAATCTTTAAAAAGGTTGGTTTCAAATTGCATTACATTTTTCTTTGATTGAATGGCTTGAAAGGAACTCAGGGTACTTTGCTGTACGTCTGGCATGGAAATTTTTTGATATCTTGATTATTTTAAAAATGACGGCCTTTTTTAGTTTTTTTGAAAGAATTCATGGAAAATTTGAAAAAATTTAAATCATCCTAAATCCTAAATCAATTGAGGAAAAATGATACAGTCTTCAAGAAAACCATAGTTTATGAAGGTCTACAATATGGTACCCTGGGTACCAGACTCTCAAGGGTAACAATATGGTGGCAAGCAGAAAGATATCGCTCTTCTCGTTTTGGATTTAGAAATTTGATGACGTCACAGCCTCAAATATAATAAATGCCGCCATTTTGAAAGTAATCAAGATATCAAAAAATTACCATGGCAGATTTATAGGAAATTACTCTAAATTCCTTTCAAGCCATTTAATTCAAAGAAAATGTAAAAGAATTTTAAACCCACATTTTTAAAGATTTGAGCCCTATGCTTAGCTTTTCGACGCTAATACTGTTTGACCCATCCAACACATGTTCAGTATTTTAGCTAAATATGTATGAATGTATGTATGTATGTATGTATATTTTATATTATACAGGTTTAGACTAACGCAGTTTTTAAGCTGATGTGGACCTGTTTCTAATAAAACAAATTAAAGAGAAATAAAAAAATTAATGAAATAAAAATAAAATACCTTCCAGTTTACAATACCTCTAAAATGTTAAGTAAATTAACTTTACTAATATAAAATCATCCATTTCTTAAGAGAAGTTACTTATAGTCAGATTAAAAATATATAAATTGTTCACCATTGTTAAAATTTCCTGCTGTCCCTGTTCTAGAACTGATACTGTCTATCGTATCTTTTATCTTTGTTATATTCCTTTTGAATGGTTCATATCCTAGTTCTTTACTCTTGTTGTCAATTGCATTCCATTTCTCCTGAATGCTAAAGATCTCTTTCCTTTCTCTGTTCTCTTCCTTGGTATTATCAATTTTTTCCTTTTCCTCAACTGATATATGCTCTCTTCTTTTTGAAACCATTTATTTACTGTTGGGATCATTTCATTTGAATATACTTTATGCATCGTCAATGCTATTCTCTTCTTGTACATGAACATGATAGAGTCCCACTTTACCTCCTTGAGAATTTGGTCTTTGTGTATTCCTCTAGGTAATTTGTATGTAATTTTTGCTGCAGTCTGATGTATTTTTTCCAGCTCGTGGAATAAATTTTCTGAGCAGTTACCTCATACTGTAATAGCATACAAGACAGCTGGTATCACAAACTTGAAGTAAATCTCCTCTAGAAAAGCTTTTGATAAATAACCCATGTTTCTGATCTTTTTTACTTTGGCAGCAAATAATTTGGAGACCTTTTCTACTTGTGGCTCCCAGTTAATTTTATTGTCCATGATAATTCCTAGGCACTCACATTTCTCTGTGTATTCTATCTCTTCTTCTCCTATTTTCAAAGGTAGCAATGGACCTATGAACTTATGTCTATTCAAAATCATTGCCTTGCTCTTATCTGGATGCACTGTCAACTTGTGTTTATAGCACCATGCACGCAGTTCTTTTAAAGAACATTGTAGCTTCCTACTTACTTCATCTACATCTTTTCCTACCCAGAATATTGTAGTATCGTCTGCATACATTGAGAAGAGTCTAGGTCCAAGGATAGATCCTTGAGGTACACCAAAAATAACATTCTCTTGGTTAGACATTACCCCCTCTACTTCTGTGTGCTGTTTGCGTTCTGATAAGTAGTGTTGGATCCATACAGCTAGATTCCCTGAAATACCATTGCTGTGTAGCTTGAGCCCAAGAATATTGTGGTCAATAGTGTCAAAGGCTTTGCGGAAATCAATACAGATTATTCCTACTGGTTTTCCTGCATCTAATGCATCCAACCATGACTCTGTAAGATGAGATAAGAGTAGCACAGTTGAATGTCCTTTTTTGAAGCCCCAAAGATTTGGGTTTGGCACAATTGTAGAGTGTTCATCTAACCATGATGATATTACTCCTTCTATTAACTTTCCTGAGATGCACAGCATGCTTAATGGTCTGAAGTTTTGTCTGTCTGTTTTCTCACCTCTCTTGAAAGCTGCTTTAAGCTTTGCTGCTTTGTACATATTTGGAAATATGTTTTGTTGAAAGCTCTGGCAACAAATTTTACCAAATGATCCTGCAAACTGATCTGATGTCATTATTATCTCCTTGGTTGTGATTCCATCATGTAAATGTGATCTTGATTTTATGCCGTTTTTGAAGGTTTCTTGAAGGGGCTTTCTTGAGAAAATCCCTCATAATTTCAGAACGGAGTGACGAATTTCAATTTAAATTTATTTGGGGGGTGTTATCTTGGTTATATTTGGGGGGTGTTATCGTTCGAACATTTCCTATTGTTTCTTTACAAATTCCATTGTTTTAGTTGATAATAACCATTGTTCTGTATAATTTTGAACAAAGTTTGGTCAACCAGTTTTTTCAAAACTTGAAATAAGTTGTTATTACCATCATTGCAGCTTTTAAATCGAGACAGCAAACTGAAAATTGGATCGGCAGATGGTACAACGTTGGTGGGATTACTTCGTGATCATTCTGACGCAAGACTTCGACATCTCGGAGCTCGATTCAAGCTGTTCCACAAACTTAAAGACTCCTTTTCTGCACTAAGAAATGGGTAAGGAAAGATACTGCTTCTCTGTTCATGAATCGAGTAAAATGCCCCGGTAGATACCGCAAGAGGAGGGGATGGGGGCACGGGGGCACTTCACTATCCGATCATATGGGGTCTGTTATAACCCAATCACAGAATATGGGTGAGGTTTCCGACAAGCGTTTTCTCTACAAAACAATTGTAAAATTGTTGTTTAACCTAAGCCTGAACACTCCCAGAATTTCTAGTAAAAATTAGAAAATATAGACCTCAATCCCAGAAAATTTCTACAATACATCCCATTCCCAAAAGTTTCGTGCCAAAAACTACCCCAAAATTGGCGCACATCCCCGTAATGACTAGATGGGGTCAACTATAAGCTCTCAGGACTTTCCTCTGCCTTCTCGATCTGTTCCATACCATAAAAGACTATTTTGTACTGAGAAAAGGGTTAGTAAACATACTCTGTGACTGAATCGAATAAAATGCCCCAATCGATGCTGAAAGAGAAGAGGAAATGGGGCAAATAGCAAGATACCCCCTCGATGCCGGAAAAGGGAAAGAGGGAAACTACCCTATCTATCTATTCTCTACTCTCTCAAAATGTTCCATATCGTAACAGATAGTCTCAATCACAACAAAGAGGCTCTAAGTAATAAGTCTTGTAAAATTCCCTACGATACCGTTCTTAGGAATATTCATTTTCTCCTAGGGAAATTGACCTATTATTTCTGGATTACAATTCGTTGACCTTTCTTGCATCTCAAGATACTACATGCTCAATAAAAGTTATGCGAGTCAAATTGCTAGGAAGAGGCCTGACGATGGTTGTAAATAAAAATTTGAAGTGGAAGAAACGTATAGATGATGGCCTTTTGGAAATGATGCATTCTGGAAAGGCAGACGAGCTGTATAAAACATGGCTACATCATGGCAACTGCAAGATATCGAACCAGTTTCACCAATTACAATTTAATCACATTCGAAATCTATTTTTGATGTTACCAGGTGGTATTGTGATTGGGTTGTTGTCGACGGCCGTTTTGTGGCTTTATAACCGTTTTTGCAAATATGACACACCGAATAATGATAGCAGTACACCCTGTGGAGCTGAATTCACATCTTGAAGAAAGAGAAGCAAACTCCTTGAAAATACGTACTTCGTACCGGGTGACCCAAAAAAGTGAAACTTTTTGAACAATCACCAAAATTTGATTATATTGCCGATCATAAAAATTTATTTTGTTGTATTTGTGTCAAGGTTCAAATTAATTTAATATTCATATTGCAAACTCTATTTGAAATTTAACGCTTGTGGGAATTCCTGCTTTTGAGAGCTACCTGGTTTTGATGCATACTCTCAAACAGCAGAAGTTGGTCATAAAATTGTATTTTTTATCCATCCAGCCATTAACTTTGTTCGCCAATGTCTGTGATTAAGCTTCTGTTATCATCTAGGACATTAAATTTCATATGAAATCGGAAAGAGATGGCCTTTTCGTGAAAATTTACAATTTTTTACAATACTATAGCTCAAAAGACGGTTTTTCAAGCAACGATTTCGTGTCTTTTTTCCTTGGGAATAAAATAAAGATAATTCCAGAAACTAATTCAATCTTTGATACAAAAACGCAAAAAGAAATTTTTATTATCAGTAACATAATGAATTTTTATGATTTTTCAACAAATTTCACATTTTATTGGGTCACCCGGTATTCTAGCATTTCCATCGGTTATGACAATGCTCAAATAGTTGTTTACTTCTGTTCTCGGCATTCTATCTATTTATGGAGGGATAGCCTTCAAAAGTAAACTGTTCAGGTCCTCAGTTTCAAACAACAGCTAAAGACTATGGAGACTCGCACAAGTTTTGAAGTTAATTTCGCTTTGTAATCTATTTTCTCGAACACAAGAATTATGCTGGCGTTTTCTTGACTGAAGATTGTACCGTTTTTCTTTATTAATGTAGGATTTACAATTATTTAAATTTTTTAAAAGCTTTTCGTGAATTCTTTCAATAAAAAGAATAACGCGGTAATTCTGAAAATAATCAAGATGTTAAAGATTGCCAATAAACTCAACAATGCTGCAGACAAATTGAATAAAAAAATCCGTGGCAATGAACTGGACGTTGTCAAAAACACCAATGGTATCTACCAAGGTATCCAGAGCCATAGGATTTTTAAAACATGCGAAGAATATTCTCCCAATGGCTTCTTTGAAAATATTGTACTTAAGTATTGTGGAGCCCAATTTTCGATACTGTTGTTCTGTATGGGGTTGTTGTGGCACAACTGATATTAATCAGCTTCAAAAGCTTCAAAACAGAGCTGCTAGAATTGTAATGAATAGCAGCTTTGACGCCCAAGTAGACCACTCATCGGGAGCCTTGGTTCGAAGACCATTCGCGAGCTTATCGATGAGTATTCTAGATCAATGGTCTACAAGTCTATGAATGGGCTTGCTCCACAGTACATGTGCAATCTTTTCACAAGAAACTCCCCTTGCAACTCTCGTAGCCTTCGAAGTATGGCAACAGATTTGAGGTCGCCAAAGAAAACATCCGCAAATGAGCAAAAATGTTTTTCATATCGAGGCGCAAAACTTTGGAATAACCTCCCAGCTCAGACTAAGCAGGCATCCTCCATTAATGTTTTCAAACATAGTTTATAGATGTTCTTAGATGTTTTAACACGTATATTTTGTAAGTTTTTATGTGGAGGGGCCCCTTGAAAATCAGCCACTAGTTTGAACGGTCACCCTCCTTAATAAATTGAAATATGAAACAATTATAGCAAAGTACCCGAAGCTCCTTTCTAGCCATTAAATCAAACGAAAGACCCATTAACCATTTTTGTGCAATCCTTTTCAAAGATTTGATGCCTATGCTTGAAAATGCAAACAGTTGCCTTGAAATTCAGAAACAACGGTGAGCAACTTGCTATAGATGTATCTACTAGCAATAATAAAAATCAGAGAGTGCTGCGTACTGGTTTTACTCACAAAAATTGTTGTCAAAATGTTTAGAATTGTGGTCAGCTTGTGAAGGCAATGACTTCATGTAAGAATCCTCTTAAGTCCCGAAATCCTGAAACTCCAAAAATAGTTATAGTTGCGTGACAAATTGTTTGGTATGTTGCCCTTTAATTAAATCAATTGACCATGCATATAATGCTGTTTTGCTATGCAACAAAAAGATGTTAATATCATACTTTCAATATTGCGCATGCGCTAATTTATGTGGTGATCCGCAGTGATACCATTTCACAGCCACAATTAGGTCTGGAAAAATTATTGACAAACAGATAAACAAAACAGAAAAGCAAACAGAATAACAAAATAGATTGCGAAACTATTGACCAAGAATATTATGCTGCTTCGCAGCAATAATATCATGGTAAGAAATATCGTATAAAAGTGATCTTGTGCCCATAACAATATTATTAGTAGATAGTTCGTTTCATAATCGTTTTAATAACACGGCGTTTTCTCAAGATTTGAAATGCATAGGCGTTTCTCAAAGATCTGAAGGGTGGGCGTGGCCCAAAAAACTTCTCTGGATAGTGGTGAAGGTGTTGTGGCACAGTGGTGAAACCCTCTGACTTTGCAGCCAGAAAAGTCAGGCGGACAGGGTTCGAGCCCAGTTTGAGCCCCACCATTTGAGCGTCATAACAAGGGGTCGAGGACTCGATTCGGTCTTTGCTACTACTGCGAAACCAGCGCTTGGCGCTAAAAACCGCAACTTCACTTCATTTCAGTGGTCTTGTGAGAAGATTTTTAAATTAGGCTCTGGATCGATCGGAAAAGCCTACGAAGTGACAAAAACGGCTTTTTGCATATGACGTTTGCCAATCACGTTCATATAACTGCAATGATGCTTTGATACATCTGAAAATATGGACGTCCGAAATTGTTTGTGTTTAAAGACAAATGACGGAGATATAAGTCGACTTAAATCAGGGGCCTGGGCAATCCAAATATAGCCTATTGTATTCCATTGTATTTGATGACCTCGAGAGATTATCAAATGTACTGGACAATGATGCCACTCAGACATCTTTTGTCCTATTTTTAAACTGGGCGCTTTATATCCGTCATTTGTCTTTAATGTAGCTGCTACCAAAATTACACTCACTTACAAAAAAAACATCCACTTACTAGACCAACGGTGTTCTCTAATCTCTGTGGAGAGTGTGGAATTCTACTTGGCAGAGCAAATACCTACAAAAAAATTAAATGATTCTAAATATAGTAAGTTTAATTAAGTTTATGGTGTTTGGTGCTTCTCAGCCAAAGGTGATGCTTTCTATTAGGGGGCAGCGCCAGTCATGAAAAAGTAGGATGGACCAAGGAATGTAATGGTCAACAGGTATAGCAGGGGCATGGGAATCAAATCTTTAAAAAATTGCATGATTGGTTGATGCATCTTTCGTTTGATTTAATGGCTTGAAAAGAACTTCAGGTACTTTGCTCTATAAGTGTTCATTGGCAATCTTTGATATATTTTGTTTGTTTTCAGAATTAGTGCGTCTTCTATGTTTCAAACAGTTTTCTGGTTGTGACGTCATCAAACTGCTAAATCATGAACCAGAAAAGCTACGGATTTCTGCTTACCACCACATTATACTGGGTGAGTCAATAAAAACAATCCCCGTTTGAAAGGCCACTGCTCCCTGGATATCAAGACGATAATATTAGCAAATGCACTATTTAATGGTTGAAATGTTCAAATACAATTTGTAATTTACCTGACTGAAATCGGCCACTCCGTTCTGACATTATGAGCGATTTTCTGGAGAAAGCCCCTCCAAGAAACTGTCAAGACAGGCCTAGAATCACGAGCAAATTTTGCAAATAGTTCTGCCTTACAGCAATGACTTGCACATGCTTTAACACGTGTTATCCTCTTGGGAAGATAAAATCGCCGAGAATAATGTTATTATGTTTCCAGGATGACACTTTCATCCTCCGAAAGGGATAACACGTGCTAAAGCATGTGCAAGTCATTGTTGTAAGGCAGAAATAAGAGGGAAATCTGCTCGTGATTTTATGCCGTTTTTGAAGGTTTCTCGAATGGGCTTTCCCTAGAAAATCCCTCATAATTTCAGAATGCAGAGGCCGATTTCAGTTAGATAAAATTTAGAATTTATATGAACATGTGAACTATTAAACGATATATTTACCAATATCATTGCCTTCATATTCAGGGAGCAGTGGCCTTTCAAACCGGGATTATTTTTCTGACTCACCCTGTAGATCTTCATAAACTATGGTTTTCTTGAAGATTGCACCCTTTTCCCCTATTGCTTTAGGATTTGCAACGATTTTAATTTTTTTCAAAGTTTTTCGTGAATTTTAATAAAAAGAAAAACGCAATACATACATACATACATACAAATAGATACATTACATGCATACATAGATACAATACATACATTCAGCTTGTAATCTGATTTCGAGTCACTTGATAACGAGTACATGCTCGAAACGTTGTATTTTTTTACATCTACGCTATTATATGGTACTTTAATCATTTATTTACTATAGTGTCGTTTAATTTTGATGGTACCACTATTAAACTAATTCCTATGCCAACAGGTATACTCTTGGCAATGATAATGATCTGGTGTTTTATCTTCAGAAAACGTTCCTCAAACATAGAGAATTTGGCTAACTAGTATCTGTCACAGTAAAATTGATAGGTCAAGCTTGTTTGTGTTAAATTAGAATAACATCTTTGTAGTTCTGCATATTGAATTTAAGTCATAAAAGGAGTTAATTATAGCTGCTTTACTGTTTCTATCTTTAACCTGGCAATTCTTGTTTAAAAATCTAGCCCAAAATATTTTTTGCTCTTCATCGTTTTATTTTTCAAAAATGAGTCCTAATAACTTTAACATACAGTACAGTTCTTTTGCAACTCAACATCCACAATTCTTAACAATTCTTAAGAATTAATAAGAATTTTCAATAACTCGTAAGAATTTTTAGAAACAAAATATACCGGGCGAGTCAGAAAAAACAAGTCAGAAGGGTGTTTGCCAATTTCTACAGACGAAATTTTCTTTGCAAATTCGTTTCGCTAAAACATTATTGCATAGGAAAAAGGCCAACTTAGATATAACAATTTAGTTGGTCGAAATCGGTCTTTCCGTTCCATAATTACGAGCGATTATAGTAAAATCGTGTTTCATAAGATTCCAAAAATAGGCCTTCAATTAGATTCATATTCATGCAGGTGTGAACTTCTAAACCATGACAAACATACTGTTTCTCTTCCGAAGAATTGAGACAAGGCGTACATTGTGTCGGAGCACAAAAGGAAAAACAATTGTTGTTTATTTTGTATTTATAGGGGACTATTCATTAGATTGTCATTGTTAGGAAGCAGAAAGTTCTTGTAAAAATGATGCCTTCTCACCAAAATAGTTATATCCCAAAATCGCAAATATTTATGGAAAGAAATGATCGATTTTAACAAAATAAATTTCTATAACTAATTCAATCTTTCTTCTGCAATATAAAACTTCAACAGACCCGAATTGACCCGTTTTTCACTAAAATATGGCTTGTTAAACGCCCTAAGGTTTTTCTGACATTAGTCTATTCAAATATAGAGTTGCATACAGTACAGTACTTTTGAAGCTTCGCTTCCCAAACTTTCGAAGAATTCTTAAGATTTCACAAGATGTTTATGAAGTCTCAAGAATTCTTAAGAAAGAAAAAGTTTCTAAGTTACGAGAGAACTGTACTGTATGGTTCTTGTTTCGGATACAAAGAGGAATTTGTCTTTAAGTATTTTAGTTGATCCCCCGGAATCATACAAAGACATGCTCAGTAGTATGTTTTGCCTAGCAGGACAAAGGCGGCACTCAAAACTTCATCCTAGCTATGTGCAAATGTTTTCATCCCAATGGCTCGCTGATTCAAAACACAAAAGACACAGTAGTTTAGAAAATAAAGTGCTCACCTCTCCTTCCTTGATATGCACATCTTTTGGTTTGCCTTTCTCTATTATCTTCAAACACATATCACCTTTTAGCATGTAGAAGAACTGTGGATAGGATATTATATTAATACAATAACATGACTGAACTGGCATTAGAAAAACAGATAATGAAACTTGTCCACTTAATGCAATGCTTCTGATTGCTGAAATAGCTTCATCATGGAAATGTTTAGTAATTTTTGCAGTTTACTTATCTCTAGAAGATAAAGTTGCAGTGTTTAGCGCTAAGCACCAAGATCACAGAAGTAGCTAATTGCTACAGTAATCGTGTCTGTGACCTCATGTCACGATGCTTAAGTGGTGTTGGTGGGGCCTGGGCCCATCCGCCTGATTGTTCTGGTTGCAAAGTCAGAGGATTACACAACTGTGCTACAACACCTTCTATTCAACTTTACTACTGGATGCGTAAAAAACATTATCCACTTTTGATACGCCACAATAAATCATACATTGGACCGATTTTGAAGATTTATGACTTAAAGTGAATGACCTGAGCTATAAGGCGCCCGTCTATAAATAGGATAAAGAAAAACCAAAATATGCCATTGTTTTCTTTGGCTTTGCTTTCTTTGCCCACTTGCTGGATTATCAAATACAATAGGCTATTCATAAACCTATGAGATCTCATCTTTTAACTCAGGTTATTCCCTTTAATCTTTAGCAAAAATCCAGAATTAGATTCTAGAATTTTCTGTAAATTTTTTGATCTTCTGTTTCTTGAGCTATAAGCGAATTTCTTAACATTTTTGATCTTGAAAGCACTGAAAACGAACCAAATACATTGATCAAATTTTCTAAGGACTCAACATGAATGGACAAAGAGAAAACTCTTTTGTGGTAATTTGAGGATTTAGAAATCGATTTGTTAAAAATCATAACCTGCTGCACAAGCATTATTTCAACGTTGGGAGTAATGTATCAATTACTTTTAATGATACAAAGAATTGTCCTTTATTTTGTAATTTCATTGAACTCATACTTATGGTGAAGGTACTGTGTTCCTGCGTCAAGGAGGTTTAGACTTGCTCCAAGTCTATTCTGTGGTCCATCAGCGCTCAATAAAACATTATAACTTCTGCGGGGGCGTAAATCGTGACGAGGACGCTGCGAAGGAGCAACGAGAAACGAAAGTTCCTTNAACATGAATGGACAAAGAGAAAACTTTTTTGTGGTAATTTGAGGATTTAGAAATCGATTTGTTAAAAATCATAACCTGCTGCACAAGCATTATTTCAACGTTGGGAGTAATGTATCATTCATTACTTTTAATGATACACAGAATTGTCCTTTATTTTGTAATTTCATTGAACTCATACTTATGGTGAAGGTACTGTGTTCCTGCGTCAAGGAGGTTAAAAAGACAAACAATGAAGCGCCATGATGTCAAATAAGCATGAAGTTTGTTGAGCTTGTGATGTGGGGAATGGCTTGGCGTGGCACGTTATTGCAACCACTCCATAATTTTGCAACAGGCTGGTTGTTGAACTAACGCTCATGCAGCAGACCATAACTAATCAATTTCTAAATCCTCAAATATCACCATGAAAAAGTTTTGTCTTGGTCTGTTCATGTTGAGTCTTTAGAAAATTAGATTGACATTTTTTTATAGTTTTCAGTCTTTTCGAGACAAAAATTTTTAAGAAACTCGTTTATAGCTCAATAAACAGAAAACTAAAAAATTTATGAAAAATCATAGAATCTAATTCTAAAGATTAAGTCATAGATCTTCAAAATTGGTCCAGTGTATGGTTTATCATGGCCTGTCAAAAGTGGATAGTTTGTTTATGGTGCACCTAGGATATGCATGCACATTTTTTCCAAATTACAGCACCTGGACTAGTTGTACTTGTGTTCCAAACAATTACAGGACCATTAAAAGTCACAGAGCCATTCTAAAGTGCTTTCATAACACTGGACAGTGGGCCTAATCTTCAGTATGCTTATCAACTGTCATGAAATGATACCATCTGAATTAGATTATCAATGGCAAAGCACAAACATTTCTAAAGGTTTCAAAACAGTTTCATGTTCTTTAAAATTAAAGGGGATTTCAATCTGTTTAGAGACTCAAGAGAAATAGGAAACAATTCCTCACCTCTTCACCCTCTTCAATATGGTAATCCTTTCGGGAATTCGGACCTCCAACAAACATTACCTTTAACTGACCTGCTCCATACCTAAAAAGAAGCAAGAAATTTAGCAGCGGCAAATATTCTTCACAATACTGCAATGTTCTATTGGAGAAAGATGACAAAGTTTGCTGACTTTCTACAGACATCCAAAAATAGAGGTAGGGAAGAAGACTGACGTAGATGGATTTTTGGGAAAAGTAATGGATTCTTGTGAAGAATATTTACCCCAGCAATTTAGTAGGCCAACTTTAAATCACTGTTTTCACAATGAGTAGGAAGAGAAAGGAACACAAGTTCACAGTTCAACGAAAATGATACAGACACAATCCTAAAAATGCATTTTTGGAAGAAAATGCTGCAAGCAAATGTCGCATATGATTCTTCCCAAAAATGAGCACACATCCAACTATATTATACCAGACCTCATTAATGTGCGTGAGCGCACAAGTGCCTCTCGCAGGCACAAAATATCATTTCACATTTGTTGCTGGCATCTTTACTGTACTCAGAGTGATTTGATTGCAGGCACATTTTCCCAGTCATTTGCTCGCAGGCGCAGAATACTTTTAATGAGGACTGTATTATACACAAAGATACACAAAAGGTGTCCTAAAAACGCAATCCAGCTTTAATCAACATTTCTCAGAAAACAATAATATTTTAATTGATTTAATGCATACCATCCAAAGAGCACAAACTATCTTCTTTTCCAATTATATGCTGTGAGTTTAGATACCTTGCTAGAATCAGTTTGCTCTGATTTAGTTAGCGCAGTCTTAGCATTTTTTAGGCTCACAGAGTTAGGCTGATCAGCTGAGGCTTACTATTCTATAGGATTTCTCCATATTCTGGCTGAAAGAGCATTTCTCTCCGCTCTGGCTTCTCCGTATTCTGGCGCTCTGCGCCAAGGCCTCTCCTATTATATTATTTAGGCCCGCCCCCCTATTCCGCCATACTTACATCAATTTGTTGCAAACTGGAGGCTTGAAAGAGCTTTTGCTGTCTTCAACCCATTTCTCTATGTTGATAGCTTCACCAAGGAGATTCTTGGCATCTTCGTCCATCTTTTCTTCCCTTCCAGATGAAACTGTGACAGAACTTGAGACCTCTTGACTCTTCCAAACAAATCCAAGTAGGTAGCAATAATGGCGGGCACCCGAATGTTGTTGTTGCAATTGTTGTTGTTGCGGTGGTGGTTGAAATCGACTTGGCGACTCGACGAGGTGTGCTGGGGGTGTGTCGAGTAGGGGCGGATTTTGTACCACAAACAAAAAACTCGGGTTTTGCTCTTAGTTTTCGTGCGATAACATGTATTTTTATGAGATATTAGTTTGTGAGAAAGTAGTAATAGAATGGCCAAAATTTTAAGAAACTTGATAAGCCCCAAGAAACTTTCAGAAACTAAATTCAAGGATATTATGGCAAAGATGTTATGGAATAGCCCTGTCCACAAGTTGCTCGGCAACTTCTCGGCAACTTTTAGTCTTTTGGGCAACTTTTAGGAATTTTGGCAACTTTCACAATATTGGGAAACTTGTCATTATTTTATCAATATTACAACAATTTCAATGAAGTTTTGCGTATTGTTTGCAAAATAATGAAAATTTAACATGGAAAGGATCTGTTTTGTAATCAGGATGGGATTCAACGGCTTGGCAAGTGAAAAACTGGCCTTCGTTCTCAACGATTGATGATGATTATGATGATTTGTTATCAATATTTATATTTATTATTTGAATATTTATCAATTTATTTATTATGACATTATTATTGTTGTTGTTGTTTTATATAAGCAAGACATGTTTTCTGTTGAAATGCTAAACATGTGTTAGATGGGTCAAACAGTATTAGTATCGAAGAGCTAAAACTTCCATGAAACTAAAATGCAGTTGCAGGATCGGAGAAAAGAATTGAATTTAAGTAAATAGGCAATTCTTGAAGCATCCTTGACACTAAATTCATGCATATATGTCAACTATTCACGCATATCTCTGAAACCTGACCTTCTATAAATGACGATCAATGAGCAACTTTTGGGCAACTTTTTGAAAAAAGTGGCAACTTTTGAGCAACTTATTAGGAAGTTTTGAGCAACTTTTCAAGAAATTTGGAGCAACTTGTGGACAGGGCTATTATGGAATGGAACTTTATATTTTTGAGTGTAAACTTCACTGCAATTTCATTTTTTGAGCCGAATAAAACCCTTTTCTTGCAAAATGTTGTTTTTACGTCAAGAAACATATCTGTAGCAGTGATACAAACTACATCACGCAAAAGATCATAATTCAAGCACCCAAAAAATAAGAAATGAATTAAGAAACTTTTTGTACTTTGGGCTGATCCAAGTTTCTTATAAAAAAAGCGTGTACTGAACTTTAAA